>CM021105.1:469130766-469257557 GCA_007115665.2 Sequoiadendron giganteum
AGGAGGGGGAGGAGGTGAAGGGCTACCTTGACGACCTCTCAGATGAATAGAAACTAAAGGTGGTATAAGCTGGCCAGGGAATCTTGTAGTCTACAACTTAGTTACAAGCTGATGGCTCATACACACTTATAAATATCAGGCGAACTTGCTAGTTTGTAGTCCCATTGGGCATCCCAGAAATAGAAGTGTTGATGCAGAATTTTGCATGTAGCAACAGTCTTATGGAAAACTTAGCTATTGGGTGACATTATGCGCTAGCTAAGTAACCTTCGGGATTTTATCAAAGCCGGCTCTTCGTTTAATGGGTGAAGAAAAAGGTAAAGGAGATTGCAGGAATGAAAAATTTACACTACAAGTGATGCGCCAAAATCTTTAGACAACTCTACTAGAGCACAGTACAGGATGCAAAGGCCCGAACCACTAAATTGCTGCTAATTAAGGTAATTTTCTCAAAAGCACTTATCATGCAAAATACCCTCTAATTTGTATAATGTAATCAAGCATAACTTTGTCATAACACAAAAGAGTCGAAGAAACATGGTCTGTATTCATTCCAGCTATAAAAGGTTACAGAAACTTAAGAACAGGCATTCATACAAAATAAAAAGAAAACAACATAGGTCAATAGTTCTAACAAATTCTTGAAAATAGAAAGGCCAAATTTATTTGGCACAGTCTGAAGTCTTTTAATTGAAAGCAACTATTACGAAAGGCTTACTTCCTAGTGCTTGGGAGTTTTTCATAAACTTCATCAACCAACATAAGAGAAAACATGGCCCTATTTATGGCCAGTCGACTGCCTAGAGATACATCAAAAGCAAAGAAAACCACGCATAGTGACCGATGGCCAAGATGAACTCGAGCCGCCACAACAAACATCAATTGGCTAGGAACACAACAGCGAGGCCACGACATGTAACAAAAAACCATGCAGCAGCAAGAGAGAACACGTGGCGGCAGGGAAGTACAAAAGATCCGACAAAATTTCCAAGGTAGCCGGTGTAGAAACAAAATCACCACATGTCGTATAGACGGAGCTCGATAGAAAGTTGACAAGATGCTTAGCAGAAAGCCACGAGAGAGATCCATGTGGAGAGATCCAAGCAAAATAAAGAATGAGGCAGGCCTAACTCAGAAAACAACCAGAGTGAGCCACACGACATGCAGATGGAGATTGTCAAAAAGTGAAGCAAAGGAAAAGTGGAAACCTTCATGAGGAAGACACATGGAGCGCTCCGAGGGCAGCGAGCATTTGAAAAATAAGGCGCAGCCACAAAGGTAAAAATAAAACTGCAAAGGCTTTCAACAGTTTTTGTTGAACACTTGATTATGCTTGTTTGTTTCCTTGTGGGTGGTAAGGTGATGAGTAATAAACTTGGATTCCATGCTTCTCACATAACTCCATGTATTTTTCAGACCTGACACACATTGTATTATCTGACACAATATTCTCTGGACAACAAAATCTAGTCACTATATTACTCATTAAGAAATCAATTACCACCTTACTAGATGCTTTTTTCATTGGGATTGCTTCCACCCATTTGGTAAAGTAATCAGAGGCCACCAATATCCATGAATGGCCTCCACTTGATTTATATGCTATCTCTCATACAAATACAATATGCCATTTCTGGAATGGAGATTGCACTACAACTGGTTTTAGAGGTAAGTTACTAGAAAATTTCAACTTACCAAAGAAATGCTCACAGCCACCGCATGTCTTCACCAATTAGTGTGCATATTTAAAAATATTAGGCCACCAAAACACAATGCCCATCACATTGTGTGTAGTTGTTTTGGCCACATAATTCCCTCCACAAACTCCACTATGCATTTCATTTAAGAGTTCTTGTGCTTGATTTTGGTCCACACACTTCAACATAACACCTTCTCCATTTCTCCACCGGAGCTTTCCTTCTATGATAACATATTTGATAGCATGTAACTTCAATTTCCTCTTTTCATTTTCATTTAAATTATCAGGAAATTTAGTCTTTTGTAAATTATAGATCACACCTTTGTACCAGTCAAAATGTTCCATGTCACATATGTGTGATCTATTCTATTCTTCAAGAAAATTTATTTGATTTTCTTCCAGATTACTTTGGGCCATAAGCTTGGCCAGTCCTTGTCCTCTCACCAGCTTAGTAATTTGGATTTCAATGTTGAATTCATGGATCCTATTGATCCACCTACACCTTCTTCTAGTTGCTCCCATCAAATATATCTTGAAAGCTTTTACTGCCTTTACTATTGCATATGCCTATTTTTCATTTATGTCATATTGCAGCCTACAAGGACTTGCTGAGAAAGGCTATAGGCTATTCAAAACCCTCAACATTCTTTTGTAACAACATAGATGTAATTGTATGAAATGAAGAAAATGAAAAAATCTGGAGTGGCTTGGAAATATTAGGGGTCCTTAACATAGGAGCTTCCTTTATAACTTTCTTAATGCCCTAGAAAGCCTAGACTGACTCTTCTTCCCATTCAACCTTGGCCCCTTTCTTAAGCATCTTATAAATAGGGTAAACTATCTCAGAAAAATTTGGTATAAATCTCCTTAGGAAATTAATCTGTCCAAAGATAGATTGTATTCCCTTGATATTTCGGGGTTGTGGGACCTTATCTATTGCAATTACCCTTTATGGATCAATTTTGACCCCATCCTTAGAAAAAATATGTCCCAAAAACTTTCCTTCCTTTACTCCAAAAGTACACTTCTTTGGTTATAAGGAAATACCATATTGCAATGCCCTACTTAATACTCTCTCTAAATGTTCATAATGGTCATCTTCTTTCTTAGAATATGTTGTTAGATCATCCTAATAAATCACCAAAAGAAAGTTAATGAAATCTGAGAATGCCACATCCATGGCTCTCTATAAAGTAGCCCCTACATTTTTTAGACCAAAAGGAATTCTTACATATACATAGGTTACCCAAGGTGTAGTGAAATTTTTCTTAAACTGTTCAGATTCCTTAACCATGACTTGGTTGTATCCGGGAAACCCATCCATCATAGACATTAGCTCAAAACTTGTTACTCTATGCAACATGGCTTCCATATTCGATAATGGGTAGTTATCCTTCAATGAAGACACATTCAAATTTTTTAAATCCACACATAACCTAATGTCTCCGTTTTTCTTTCTCATAGGGACCAAATTTGACACCCAAGATGAATGTCTAATTGCTTTGATGATCTCTGCATTTCTTAACTTCATTAGTTCTTTTTGCATTTTTGGGGCCAAGGTAGGATTAATAGGTCTTTTCTTTTTCCAAAATGTCTTTGAACCATCACTCAAAGGAACTACATGTTGAAACAAATCCTCCCTATAAGCCTTAAGATCATCATAAGACCAAACAAACACATGTCTGAATTTCCTTAACAAATCAATTAACATCCTTCTCACCCTTGGTGATGCCTTTGTTCCAAGGTTTATTTCCTCCAAGTCTTTAGGATGGGAAGCAACATAATTAGCCTTTGTCTTATATAGGTTGTCAAAGACTCTTTCAAAAAAACTAAAACTTTAGGAATTGTATTAATCTTTAACTGAATAACTTCATTCCCAAACAAAGCATCCTTACCATCATTTTTTTCAAAAAAAGCTCCAAATTCAATTTCTTGACTTTCATACTCACCCACACAATTTAAGAACCTCAATATATCAGAATCATTGTCAAAAACTTGCCAGTTTTTGACATTATTAGGATCAAATGGTCTGGTTTGCACTTCATCTTTGAAATTCTAGAATAATTCATGTCATGTGGTTTCAATGCAATATTTACTTGCAAATCTGCCACCTTATTGTGGCCTCTCTCCATCCAATTTATACCAAAATAATCAAAGTTTTCCAATTCATTCCAAACAACATTTCTATACTATTTCAGTCTTTTACTCTTTGACACATATCTAGACTTGACTTGGGAAATCACAAGCTTGGAATCTCAAATCACTTTGAGCTTCTTGATCCCATGTTTTTGAGCCAATCTCATCCCTAATAATAAGGCTTCATATTAAGCCACATTGTTGGTGCATTCAAATAACAAAGTGAAAGAGAACCTGAATGCATTTCCACTCGGGGACCTTAACAACACACCTGCACCAGATCCTTCCTTTGAACTCACACCATAAAAATAAATAGTCCACAAGTCATTAGACTCTGGCAAATGTTTCACTTCTATATCAATCATTGCAACATGTTTATCACAATTACTAGGGGATTCCTCAGCCCTGAATTCATTTATGCCATTGGCAATAGAACATGTCGAATTCTCAATCAGATCATGCTCAATCATATGATGAACTTTAGACTCTCTTTCAATCTTGACATCTTTTTCATAAATGTAAAAAGCATAAAATGATAAATCACATTGCATGTTACCTCCCATTGATGCACTCCACTTCCTTTAAAAAAAATCCCAAAATGAGGTGGGATATCTACTACTAAAATAGTCATGGCCAAAACCTTCTTAGGGTATTGGGTCAATTTATAAGGCAATTCTTTAATAGTTCCAATAAATAGCACTTCTCTCAAATCTAATGCATAGCATTTACCTTGAGTAGTGTCTACTGTTAAGCCCATTGCTTCCATGATCTTGACTAGCATAACATTATTTGATGCCCCTAAGTCTATCATACAATTTCTCATATTCTTCCCATTTATATCAACACTCAGGAAAAAGTGGGTTATATTCTCAGGGAACGTATTGATATAATTCCCTATATACATAGGGGGAATTTGTGACATAATTTCCTCCACTTCTTTCTCATTTATTTCTTCTTTTTCCTTTTCTTCTTTACAATTTCCCTATTCAATCTTATTATTACTAGCAACACCTATAATCAAGTCTATTGTTTTTTGCTTGTGCTCATCTATTCTCATCATTTCTAGCAAAGGTACAGTAACTCTAACCTAGGATAGTACTTGAAACATGTCTAAGGGTGTATATTTAGGTAGGTCAGGAATCATACCTTCATTATTTTATTTCTTCTCTAACTGTTGATTTCCTTCAAGTTTCTTTTGCTTCTCTTCTAGAGAAGATTCAACAGACTTGGTGATCACTTTGGTCTTTACCAATAGTGGAGTGACATCTTCATGAGACTTGGGTGTTTCAGTATTTTTTGCCCAAATCTTGTCATTATTGACCTCCTTGATTTTTACATCATTTTTGTTGTCCACTTTAACACCCTTGTTTTATTCCTTTTGTTCTTTAATAAAAATACCAGTAGGTTTACTCTGTTCACCACCCACAGTTATATTTCTTAGCTAAAGTGTACTTCTCATCTGAACATCCATCTCCTGAGTCAACCGGGCAATCTCATCTTCCGATAGTCTCCTTAGAGACACTGAATCTTCAACTTGCTCCACATTGCAAGCATGGTGGTCAAAATCACCTTCCTTATCAAAAAGACGTGTTGATGATACATTTCACTTTTTTTTCTTTGATTATCCACATCATCTTCTTATAACTCATCATTAGAAGAAAATTCAGCCTCATCAATATATGACCGAGCAATACAAACATTTACATCACTCCGCTCAAAATTAGGAGTCTGTGCATGAGTATCCTCTTCTTTTCCTTCAATAACAAGCAATTGGGCAATACCACAAGAATTTTGATCATGTGGATGTTCACACACCTCACACCATAGTCTATCTTGTACCATATTTACAGAATTATTTTGCAAAGGATCTGGTGTGTGTTGATCAGTTTTAGGCTTCTGGACCAGTAGTATTGGTTTTCCATCCTTCCAATTTGTATTGTAAGAATAATTTTGTAGTCTAGGAGGTCTGCCATTTTTATTATACTACTTCTTATCATTTCAAAGACCCTTCTCTTTCTTAGAAACAATATGTTTTATGTCCATCAAAGTGTTGAGGACCTTATCCCACTTCTCATCGTCCTTAGGGCTTGCAGTAGATACCTTCTCAGTTTTATCCCTGGGATTTTTCAAAACAGTAGGTTCCTCCCTCCTACCATATTTTCTAGAGTCTTTCCTATTACTTTCAATATTAATGGCTACTTTGAAAGATCCCTCATGGTCTGAGGGTCCTTATCTCTAAGGAGATATGCCATTTTAGCATCATAAGCATTAAAAAAGGTAGTTAAACAAAAAAAACCATCAAGCCTCAAAACCTAAAACAATTTATACATTTCCTTTTGAAATCTAATGCTAAATTATGTCAGGCTCGTTCACTAACTTCTTGATGTTGTTGAATTCATTTAACATGAAACTAGCATCAGTCCTATCACCATATTGTTCTTTGAAGAATTTTTCAAATTCTTTCCATGAACCAATACTAACATTCAGTAGACCTTTGTACCAATCCCTTGCATCTTCTATCAAATATTGTACAAAAAATTTCATTACTACATATTCATTCTCTACCTCATAGTCATTTAACATATCCATGAAGGCTTTCAAATGTTCCTCTTCTGAGAAAGCATTGTTTCCAACAAACTTATAAATCTTTTCTCTTAGCTCATCAAGGATGGGATTTGGGTAACCTAGAATACCATCAAAAACCAATTGCCTATACCTTTCAAATTTTATTGGTCTCCTTTGAAATAGTCCATTAGTCCTCTATGAGTCATCACCAGAATGTGTATTTTGAGTCTTAGGACCATCTTGATGTAGATTTATAAACTTGGTTGCTTGAATATTTGGGCCAAAGTTATTTTTGGTATTCTGCAGACTGGTCTTAGGACCATTTTTCACAACATCTTGATGACTTGACGAAGTTTGCAGCTTGTGTAACCTCATCCACACTTGAAATTTTTAGGAAACTTATTTTCCTTCTCTTTTTTGCATTTGTAGCCTCAATTTCAGTCATCTCTAGATCTTTTGCTAAAGCTTCCCCTTCCCTCCTAACCTTTTTCAAGGCAATCTCTACTTGTAATGACACATGTGGAAGGGGATATTTTTTAGGAGGATGGGAAGCCACCCTCTCCTTTATCTTGATACCGTCAGCCCTTTATTTTCCCTTGTCCAAAATAGGTTTAGGATCTGGATTACTTGGTTGGGGTTTAACAAGGTTCAAGGGTTTTGGGTCTATTGGATTTGGTTGGACATCAACCTAACCTAAATGACTCATTTTAGACACTGGATTGACCCCCTTATCAACAATTTCCCATACAATAGGACCTTCCTCTTCTAGCTCAAGTTTACTTTGGTTCAAGAGTTTTATTATTGCCAACTGTCTAATTAATCTATCCCTCTTAATTACAGCATGCGTTAATTTTGTTTCCTTCTCCTTGTCCTTTTTCATCCTAAGCTTAGCTTTCATTTGGATCTCTCATCTTAAAGAATCAATATCTCCATATACATCATCAGAGTCTGGAAAAGTCATATCAGAACTTGATGTATCACTTAGGTCTATCAGGTTTACTTCTTCAAGTACATGCCTATATAATAAAGGAGTTCCATCATCTTTAGCAAGAGGAGAAGGAACATCACTGGTGCATTCTCCATGATGGCCTCAACTTCTACTCCTACTTCTTCTTTTTTTAGCATATTGGACACTAACATGCCCTTTATTATGACATGTCACATCCTCTTGAACAAGTGTATTAAATAATACATCAAAAAATCCACAACTATCTAATTCTGAATGTCTAGAAACTTGTTCAAAAGTATTAGGGATAGGATTTATAGGATTACCTGTATCTTGGTGTACATGATTCTGTGACATGGGAGCAACATTGCTAGTTTTTGGTTTCTTCTTTATCCAATCCTTCTTCTTCATCTTAGGAAGTTTACCTTCCAATTTTTGTTTCAGGTGATTCTTTATGAGATACCTAGTGTTCTTCATTCTTCATGCTTGTCCAAAGATCTTTGAATTGGTATTAAATCTTCAAATAAAATACACACTGGTGCAGAGATTTCAGAGTCACCACCCAATTATCTTGGGAAAACCAACTATTCATAAACACTTGGCAGAATTTTAAAAGATCTTTAGAACTCTTGTACAGAAAATGTATGAAAATTTTATAAACGAGATATTCACAAATTTTGAACAACATACGACTTAGATAAAAGAAATAGAAAACCATGGGCTCAACCTTCAAATCACAGAAGTACTAGGATAAATCTATGCAAAATGGATAACTGATCCATTGACAAGAAATCCTCAAACTATGTCCCCAGTAGACTCACCATTTTGTTGGTTGTTTTTACTCTAACCAGGTTGATCTTCGATTCTACCTATAGAATTTCTAGTTCTAATCAAGGGTAGTTCAAAGGACTTGGACCAAATCATGAGTATTTTAACAAAAACCTCGTACACTTCGGGCTCTACAAGACCTGAGAGGGTGATCCCCTTAATGTGTTTATAATATTTGCACCAAACTTATAAACAATCATTAACAATAAAAAATAATCTCATTTAGTAGCTCAACAAAATAGGATAATACTGAATAGAATTGGCTTTTCATCAATAGTATCAACTACTTGGAGCATGAGATGATTACAAAAATACTTCACAACTTAAGATAGTCATTGATTTCCTATTTTGTAGAAAGATCTAAGAAAAGACAAGCAAATACAGAACCTCACAAACAAATAAAATTTAGACCACTTCCATATACCATTGGGGAGTCTAATTCACAAGCATTTAAGGATTTGTAAAAAATTCAAACACATAACATATAAGATCTCTTGCAATATTGCCTTACAATATCATCAATTTATATCCTAACCCAATACTTCTTATCAAATCCCTTCATAAACATATCCACTGATAACTCCATTCAAGCATTTTAATTACTTCTTTGAATTAAAGCCAAAATTAGAATCATACACACCACAACAATGAGATTAACACAATAACCCTTGATTATATTATTCAATATTATGATATACTTATACAAAGGAGAGACATTACATCAAAATGAATCATTCTCATTCAGATGATAGTACTATCATGAAACATGAAACCCTCATAAATTCAAAACCCTACTATAGAATGGAACAAAACCTAAATTGCATTTACTCTAAACCAACAATATTTACAACTTTCTCTACAACTATTCTTAGACTTTACCTAAAAATATCTAACTTGCTAACCCTTATTTCTGGCCTTGAAATCCTTGTTATATATAATGAAGGAGAAAATAAGCATCGGGCCAAAAATACACCTATCACTGATCACTTGGACTGCCTTGTGATATTTCAAAAGTTTGTTACAACAACTGAGTCCCTAAGGAATCTTCTTGTTTATCCCATCCATTGGAAAAAAACCTACTACATTAGCCACACTTCAAGAAACCTGCACCAAAACGGCTATCAAGATGTAACCACAATTTGTTATAACTATAATAGGTGATATGTTAATTGTTAGTAGTAAACATTTTCCTACTCCTCCTCAGTTAAATATTTGTCCACCCATCTCTAATATTATTCATACATTGGCCAATCAAAATTTACCACCTCATTCACCTTGGTATTGTAAGGTGTGTATTTAATTGCTACCTGATTGGCCTCTCTTTCAAAAGACTCCAAAAATGTTCTGGTGTTAATTATCTTATCCATGATACTCACCAACAAATTATAGTCTGAATCATCATAAATCAACTTGATTTGTGCGTTGATGACTTCATTCGCTCTGTCCTACCAGAGTTGTAGTGATTTAACATTTCCTTGTGCATCAATGATATCTAGAAAAAATATATCACTCCAATCATCAAAACTCTTTACCAGTTCCCTAATTCTCCTACTCAAATCATCTGACAAGTCTTGAAAACCCTTCAGTGATTTCACAAAAAAATGAGTAGGCCTCAATGATTGGGGCATATTATTTGCATCAAATCTAGAGGCCTTATACATAATATCTAGATTATTGGCCCTAGGGATCCAGTTCTCATCCAAGGGAAAAACTATTTCCCGATCCCTTTTAATATTTCTTATCTCACCAAAGAATGAAGAATATAAAGCATATACTAATGGTAATCTACCATCAACCTTCTCATTCAAGTGCCTCAAAATTGTATCAACAACCTCATTCTTTTTGGTAATTGCTCCCTCCTCACTTTCTTTTAAAGTAACATGTAACTCTATGATATTATTTAGCATCTGCTTCTTAGTGGGATCCACAGAGTATTCAACATCTTCTTCAATTGGCCCTAATGTAGGATTGAGAGAAGGCATCTAGATGGGGGATCCTAGAGTAGAAATAATTAGAGAAGTAAGGGGTAGTGATCCTAATGTAGAAGGTAATTCCATGATACTAGGAGTAGTGGAGGATTCTCCCACCTGCCTATATTTCAACCTTTCTACCTCAGATTGCAGCTCAACATTCCTTTGTTGCATCCTACTATATTCTCCAATTATGATGCTATATTTCTCCATCAAACTCATCTTTTCAGCTTCTTCTCTTTCAGCTGTCCTCTGGGCCAATTTGGCCACATTTACAATCAGGTTTGTACCTTCTGTAGTTGAATTTTTAGAAGCTCTCTTTATTATTAACTCTCCCCTTAGGTTTGGGCTAATATCATTCACATTTGGCTTTCTGCCCTAGGGTGCCAATGCCCAAATTTCTAGAGTTTCATATTCCTCACTAAAGGCAGATTCCTATTGAGCTACCTTAACCACTTCCTCTTTGTTCTATATGGGATGCTTGGACTTCAAAATATCATTGAATTCTATTGCATCAACTATGTCCCATTCAATAAAAAATAGGACACCAGCCTGTGTCACTAGCTTCCTTCCTTCCTCAAGAGTGATGATTTTTAATTGTTCCATCAATTTTTCCTTCACCTCATCATCATTCTCCTGATAAGTCCTATCAGGCCTTGATTCTCTCCTCTTCTTGCATTTTTCTTGGTATTCTTCTAACTTCATTCTCCACATGAGTTGCAATAATACTGGATTCTTCACAAATGCATCATCATCCAAGAATGTCTTTCAGGCCTCCATTCTGGCATCTTGTACACATTTTCCTTTCACATCCATATCAGATAGCACCAACTATGTTGATCTAGGAGGGGAAGGAATACCAACCTGCATTTCTTGATTTAGCACTTTCATGGCAAACTTCGGTGCTTCGGTGTCTTGTTCTGGCAATTTCATGTTTTAGCACATCAGGTAACTGTTCTAGCGCTTCGGTGCAATATTCCAACGCTTTTGTAAAATCAGTATGGATCCGATGCGGCCGTGGCCAGATTTTATTTTTTTCACAGTTGGACTAAAAATTATCAATCCTAGGATAGTCACTTCAGGTTTTCTAAAATTTATCAATCCTGGGATAGTCATTGCATTTTTACAAGTACAAGTTAAAAAAAAAACATGGTTTCTTTGAAGCAACACCTTCACATAGATTAGAAAATTTCTTTTTGGGCTTAAAACAAAACAACTTATATGCTGTGCTTGTGGTGATTAGGCTTATGCTCTCCCCTTAACTAGGTGACCAAAGTGCCAGATTCACTTTTACTTCATGTTATTTACACTTTATTAAATCCTTTAGAAGGCTTTTCATAGTGGGAAAAAGTACTCACCCTACGTGAATGACCTAAGTGGGAACACCTAAAGCCAAGGATTCCAACCCACTTTAATAAAAATGCAAGTTGTTGATGAAAGTCCAACTTGACAATAGTGAGCAAGATAACCATCCCCAAAATCTTTGTTCTAAAGATTGGGAGGTCTCTTGAGGGAGTTTATCTTTTTTACACACCACATAGAAGCCCTATCTATGAACCATAGAGTAGTTTCTCACCGAGTCAGTATCCATACATTGTCATACTCGCAGTGCAAGGGGAGGGAAGAATTTTCCCCCAAGACACTCACCATATAATTTCCATGGACCGTTTGCTCAAGGGACAAGAAATCCAACTCTAAGTATGCACCTGGAAAGGAAAAAAACAATTGGTTCCCTCTAGGGGGTGACAAGGTTGTGTGTGTCAATGCAATTCAAGATGTGGGTTGTGAGTATAATGATGACCTACTTATCCTTAAGTGTGAGTCTGTTTGATTTGTATATAATTGTCAAAGTAACCCATCAAAATCAATAAGAATCATTCGTGATTCTTGAACATACACAATCTATTCAGTTAAAAACAAATTATTCAAAATTGCTTGTTGTGTTTTCACAAATTCATTAAAATCAGAGTTAAGATCATCCTGGAAACTAACAAAGTCAAGTTATATTAGAAAATCCATGCTGGGAAAGTGGAAGTCCACCACAGTTTTCAAGAGAAAAATCAAAGTCACCAAACCCAAGAAACCTCTTAGTTATAGAAATAAATTGAGAAGACAACATTTTCTATATCAAAATCGGAAACTCTTTTTACAACATAGAACATTCATCCATAGATATCATGATTTTGCTAGGGGTCACACTTTAGATTACGCAGTAGAACCAATCTATTCATGAGCCTTCTTTCAAAGAAGAGCTCTCACTCATTCTCACAACTGTAGTCAATGCATACATCCTTCTTATCTTCCACAATCCATGATACAGTATGCCACAAGGCCAGATCAAATTTTATAATAGAGTCACAAAAAAGTCATGTTTTTAATGCTTTGGAAACCTATTTCAACGCTTTTGGTCACTATTTTAGCGCTTCTATGAAATATCACTTTTGGTCATTATTTCAATGCTTACAGTCTATATTTTAGCACTTCTGTCAAGGTAGCACTTCCATCAAATTATACAATGCTTTCATGCACTATTTCAACACTTCTATAAAGTAGCGCTTCCATCACTTTCTAGAGCGCTTTCGAGCACTATTTTAGCGCTTCTGTGAAGATAGCACTTCCATCAAAATCTACAACGTTTTCATGCACTATTTTAGTGCTTATGTAAAGTAGTGCTTCCATCACTTTCTATAGCACTTTCGAGCACTGTTTAACCGCTTCTACCAAGATAGTGCTTTTGTCACATGTTTCAGTGCTTTAGAACTCTGTTCTAACGCTTTTGTGAAATAACACTTTTGTCCTCTATTTTAGCACTTTCAAAACAAAGAATTCAAAATTTTCACCAGTCAATCAGTCTGTCATTTTACCCACAATGCTCATTAGAATCAAGTTTCTTTTTATTAGAATCACTATCTAGAGACTGAAAACAGATAGGTTTATACAAACTTCCAATCTTATCAATTGAAACAAGATCTTGCAAATCACAAGTTTCAAAATCAAAATACACAATCGATTACTACACTGAAGTTTCATCATCAGGATACTATCATCCTTTATCACGAAACCAAGTATATTAATCAAATTTTTAGCATAGTCTCATCAATAAGATCAATTACCTTATTCAACTTTTTGTTAAAAGTTTAAATTGACATTTTCTCAGCATAGAAGATCAACATTCTGGAAGAAAGGGTAAGAGTTTGTATGCCAATCTTCACTAGGTCCCAAAAAAAGAGACTCTTAGAGGAAGAACTTGAAACATCCCAACCAATGGCAAAACAAAATCCTTGGAACAATCTAAACCGAAATGATAAGAACAAAATAACTCCAAAGGATATTCAAGCAGCTCAACAAGATCCCAAGTTCCATATATTTATGGAAAATATTTTAAAACAAGATATGGAGAAGTATCTTTTGATGTTAGCCAAATCAGGCACCAAACTTCCAAAGGACTTCGATGTCAATCATTTGAAGGAAGCACCTGGAACAAGTGAGACTAAAATACTGTAAACCACACAAACAACATATCCAGTTGTTGTTTTGACATCACAAATGCAACTATTACAACAACATATATAGTATATGATGAAAGGAAGCACTAAACAATATGCAATATAGGACATTTGTCCTTATCCTTTCCATGCAATAGTTGGCCTAATACCTTTTCCAAGACACTGCGAATTTCCAAAGTACGATAAATACAATGGAAGAATAGATGCAATAGATCATATTCGGGAGTTCAAAACAATGAGCCCTAAGTTTTCCCAAGAGGAAACTTACTTAATGAGGTTATTTCTGAGAAGTTTGGGGGGTACATGTATGGAGTGGTTCTCAAAACTACAACTAGGGATTAGGACTTTCGAAGAAATTTTCAACAAGCTCATCTCCCAATACTCATTTAACATCCAACATGATGTCACAATAAAGGATCTTTACAACCTAAAACAAAATTAAGGGAAAATGTTCTTATCCTTTTTGCAAAGATGGCGATGACTGTTTGCTAGATATCCTAGATCCATTCCTGAGGAAGAAAAGATGGAATTGTTCATTGACAACTTAACAGAGGAAATGAGTTATAGAATAGAACTACAATGTCCTCTCATGTTTGAGAAAGTAATAGAAAATGGTCTTAAAATTGAGGAAGCATTAGTCAAAAGAGGAGTTATCAAGCATTTCAATGATAAAACAAGTAACTCCTCCAATCAATACTCAAACAATGACAAGCCAAAATTTTGGCAAAAGAATCAAACCACAACTACAAAAAAAACAACAAATTATTCCCAAAATGTCAAACCGGTTTTTCACTTAACAACATCTACATCAAGGAATCAAAGCAATGACAACACTGTCAAGTCAAATATTCTGCAAAGTAATGAGATCGTAAAAACACAGTCATATCAAAAACCCTCAAATCGACGAAGGTTCACACCTTTAGGCCAATCAATAGAATCAACAATGAAAGAATTGGTCACTAGTGACCTAATCACTGCATGAGAAGATTGATTTTAGGATCCAAAGGTCAAACCACCATGGTGGAATGATGCTAATTATTGCAACTTCCATAATAATAAAGGTCACAAAACCAATGATTGTATAGAGTTGAAACATGCAATACAAGACTTGATCGACAACAACAAAGCATATGTGGAAATACCCCAAAACAATAATGATCACTCGGCCTTCAAAGACCCTTTTCCAAACTATGACAAAGGACCATCATCATCTTCAAACAACAAAGGGAAGAATTTTAACCATTTCTTTGACACAACAATCCTTTGTCTATCTGGAATAGAGAGTGATCACATAGATAGCCACAACATTGACGGACCCAAAATCAACAACACTACTCCATTGGACTTGCTCCCAAACATATCAAACTCTGATAATCAAATCAATGTCTTAAAAATCAGAGACCATCAAGACCATCAACCAGTAAATGTAATGACTAGGGAGCAAGCCAAGGTCATGTTAAAAGGAGTTGGATCTACACACGTAGTTCCACCTCCATCTCACTATAGCTTCATCAATCAACTGCAAGACATTCCTTCTCAGATATCGATACTAGAGCTCCTTAAAATATCACCATCACATAAGGAGGTTCTTGAACAAGCTTTAGTTGCCACTACGGTACCAAAGAATCTAGATGTTGGTCAGTTTCAAGCTATGTTAGGACATTTGACTACCCCACATTGTCTATCATTCTTCGAACAGGATGATATCTCGCTAAACCATCCCCATAATGCTGCACTCCATATTGAAGTCTTAATCCACAATCACCGCGTCAAGAGAGTCCTAATAGATGGGGGATCTAGTCTGAATATTTGCATTCTCAAGTTAATCCATGCACTAGGATATTCATATGATGCTACTGATTCTTGCCGAAAAATGACTATCAAAGTATATGATGAGGAAGAGAGATTGTCTAAAGGCTTGATTGTGTTACCCATTCAAGTGGGGCCCATGATGAAACATATAGCATGTCAAGTGTTGGAGAAAGAGTTAACATACAACATTCTCTTAGGATGACCATGGATCCATGAAATGTAGGATGTACCTTCGACATATCATTAATGTTTGAAATTCCCAATAAATGGATGAGAGGTAACTATATCTGCTGATTACAATCATCCTCAACATTGTGTCACCCTTAGGATCTCTCAGGATACCTTTATACCACATAATAGGGAAGCAACATGTTCATAACCATCCAAAGAATACCAACATCCAAGTATCACCACCAAGTTTGTCGAATAAAAGGGTAAAGAAAAAGAAACAAGTCTTGTGGAAATTAAATCAATAGATAGTCAGGATCAACAAACATCTTTATCACAAAAGTTTCAAGAGAAATTTCAAATGACGGACAAAGGAATGGGAACATATTCTATGGAGAAATCACTTAACTTATCACAGTTAATGCCATCTCCTAGGACATATGGTAAACCATCTCTGATAAAACCTCAAACATCATTACTAGTCACAGCTCTTGATGAAAGGTTTGTCAAAAATGGTACAATAGAGGATGAAACAAACAACAAAGCAATCCTGGATTGGCTATAAAATGATGAAAAACTCTCTACATCAGATATCAGTATCAAAAATGTCAACATCAACACCGATAAATATGGAAAGGGAAAAGCTATTTTAGAAAAAATGGGGTATGAAGGACAAGGACCCATTGGATTAAGAAAGGATGGAATCACAGAGCCTATTCAACCCATCACTCTCCACACAAAAGAGAAGCCCAGACTAGGATACTCTAAGGAAGAGAAGCAGGAACTAACAAGGATGGCTGTAGAAAATATCCTTTAGTTTAGGGATAGCTCTAAAATAGACTCAAATGAATATGAGTGGGCATTGTATTCTGATCTATCTTTCATTGATATTCAAGTCGATTTAATTCAACAATATGCACCTATGCGTTAGGAGGGCCAAGGTTCTGGGTCTAGACCACTCATGGAGGATTCACTAAATATTGATGATTTGAGTGGGGATGAGCAGATTTCGAGTGGCCTAGATGATCTTAAAGAAAGTACCATCACATATCTCGATATTCCAATAAACGACTATGACCAACTGGCTGTCCAAACCCTTACATCCCTGGCCCTGAATGAATCTGATAACCTCATGCCATTAATCCATCTTGAACTCATTGACTGGTAACCTGTCGAGCCTTTGAATATATGAATATTTACAAACAATGATGCCATCTTAAACTTCCTATGTCATGTTGAACCTGAAACAAATTATGTTTGTCAAACTCATAACAACACGACTCGGTGGGAGGGTGTCAAATCTTCTAGTTGCAAAAATAACAATAGGGAAAATAGATCTAATGGTGAAAACCATTCTATGGCGGCATTAGATCTGGAAAAAGTAAAAATAAAGAATGCATCTAGCGGTGAAAACCTTTCTGAGGCACTGGAGTATGGAATATTTGACACTCTTCCAGAATACTATCATGAGAGATCATCATTCTTGGTAGAACCAACATAGTCTGTGAATATCACCACTAAGGATAAGGCAAAAATACTACATCTAGCGGAATCCATGACAGAGCAGGAAAGATCAAAATTCATCAAATTCTTTAAAGAATGAAGCATCAACTTTGCTTGATCATATTCTGATATGCCAGGCTTAGACTCAAATCTTCTCATGCATCACTTGTCTTTTCTTGCAGGAATCAAGCCTGTCAAGCAAAAATTAAGAAAAATGCATCCCCACATCGCATTGATGGTAAAAACAGAGCTAAAGAAATTGTTGGATGCTAGACTCATACGGTCCATAGACTATGCCAAATGGATATCAAACCTTTTACCTATTTCAAAACCTGACAATAGCATTAGAATATGTACAAATTTCAGGGACCTAAATAAAGCATGCTCGAAGGATGATTTTCCACTACCAAATATCGACATCATTGTGGACTTAACGGCTGGGCATGCCATGTTGTCAATCATGGATGGTTTCTCTAGATACAATCAAATAAAAATAGCTCCAGAAGATCAAGAAAAGATGGCTTTCACATGTCCATGGGTAACATTCTGCTGAAACGTCATGCCATTTGGTCGAAAGAATGCAGGCACCACTTATCAAAGAGCAATGATGAAAATATTCCATGATATGATGCACACCTTCATGGAGGATTACGTGGATAACATCTTGGTACAATCTACTACTAGGGATGAACATCTACATATCCTAGACAAAATATTCACATGAATGGAGAAATTCAATGTTAGATTAAACCCCAAGAAGTGTGTCTGCGGGGTCACATCAACAAATCTATTAGGGTACATTGTCTCAAAAAAATGCATTGAACTGGATCCGGCGAAATTCAAATCAATTATGGAGATGCCACCTCCTAAGAATATAAGTCAACTCGGGTCAATACAGGAAAGGCTCCAATCAATCAGAAGATTCATCTCCCAGCTGGCAGACAAAAGTCATCCTTTTAATCATCTATTGCATAAAAATATAGTTTTAAAGTGGGACGAGGGATGTGAAACAACATTCAATCAAATGAAGAAATATCTAATGTCACCACCCATTCTCATGCCACCAATAGAAGGAAGGCCTCTCATATTTTATATTGCCATGACATATATCTCTTTGGGGGCACTATTAGCACAAGAGGATTATGAAGGAAAAGAACATGCCATCTACTATATCAGCCATACTTTGAATGGATATGAAATCAATTACACATTCATAGAAAAATATTGCTTGACGGTGGTATTCGCTACTCAACAATTGAGACACTACATGCTAACTCATACAATGAAACTGATAGAAAAAATTGATCCTTTAAAATATTTACTCAGTAAAGCTACCTTAACAGGTAGACTAGCAAAGTGGGTCATGCTATTAAGTGAATTTGACATTCAGTATGTAGAGAGAAAGGCAATCAAGGGACAGGTAATCACTGAACAATTAACAAAGGCTCCTTTACCAGATGATCGAGTAATGACCATGGAGTTTCCAGATGCAGACATTCTGACACTAATGCCCCAACAATGGGTTTTATATTTTGATGGATCATATACACAACGCAGATCAGGAGTAGGGATTTTGTTCATTTCTCCACAAGGACACACAATTCCAAAATCATATAGAAAAATGTTTCAATGTACAAATAATGTGGCAGAATATGAAGCATTAATCATTGGGTTCAAAATAGCAATTCAGTGGAAGATCACAGACTTATAGGTATATGGGGATTCTCAACTAGTTATTTATCAAGTAAATGACAAGTATCAAACAAAAGATGAAAATTTGATTCCCTACAAGAAACAACTAGATAATATGAAGCATTCCTTTGTTAGTATCAAGTTTGATCAAATTCCAAGGGTAGAAAACAAAGTTGCAGACACTATGGCTACAATTGCTTCATTACTACAATTTCCTAAGAAGCAGGTTTGTTATGAGTTTATGGTAAAAAACGTATCATGTCCTTCCGATAATAATCTATAATCCACTACTATCTGCCATATAGAAACTATTGAAACCTCCATCTATGAAACAATCTATGCCTACCTGAAAAATGATGTCCTTCCTCATGACCTCTCCAGAAACCAAAAACAAAACTTCATCCACCAATCCGTATGACATACTTTAATTGCCGACATACTTTACCGTCAAGGTCTTGATGGTACTTTACTCTGATGTTTATAATACAATGAGTCTGAAACGGCTCTACGAGAGGTTCACGAGGGTATTTATGGCACTCACTCGACTGGGATAACTCTAGCTTAGAAACTCCTCCATTTGGGATATTATTGGCCATGCATGGAGAAAGAATCCTATCATTTTGTTAAAAAAATCCAAAAGTGTCAGGTTCACAACAATCTAATTCATGCACCAGCACAAGAACTACATCCCTTGACATCAACATGGCCTTTTTGTCAATGGGGCCTGGATTTGGTAGGAAAAATAAATCCATCTTCATCTAATGGACAAAAGTTCATTATAACAGCTATAGAATATTTCACAAAATGGATTGAAGTAGTACCACTTACAACCATCACTGGGAAGTAGATTTTCTCTTTCAACTTGAACTACATAATATGTCGATATGGAATCCCTCAATCCATTATCACTGATAATGGTCGACCTTTCAAGAATCAAGATGTTGAAGAGCTATGTGAAAAGTTTCATATCCAACATCGGTTTTCAACACCGTACTATCCTCAAGGGAATGGCCAAGCAGAGGCCTCAAACAAAACAATACTCAAAATTTTCAAAAAGACGGTTAATGATGTTGGACATGATTGGCATGTTCAACTCAATCCTACACTATGGGCCTACAAAACAAGTATCAGAACACCAATGGGAGCTACACCATATGCCTTGGTATACGGGTCAGAAGCCATATTGCCCATTGAAGTTGAGATTCCATCCATTCATGTATCACTCAAAGGTATCATTTTAAATGAAGACTATAGGGTATCCAGACTGCAGGAACTGGAGTTGTTGGATGAGCATTGTCAGCAAGTTGTTAGTCATCTAATGGATTATCAATAGAGGATGTCAAGAAGTTACAACCATAGGGTAAAGCCAAGGGTCTTTCAAGTTGGTGACTTGGTACTAAAAGAAAACCCTAAGAATTAGCAAGACAAAGAGAAGAAAAGAAAATTTGAGCCTAACTAGCTTGGTCCCTTTGTCATCATATCAGTGTATGGATTAGGAGCATATCAACTATCAACGTCAGAAGGGGATTCTTTTGATGAACCTATCAACAATCTTCATCTCCGAAAATTCTATCCTTGAATCTTCTAGTGCACAGGTCAAACTTCTAAAAATGGTTTCCTTGATGAAAACCTAGCAAATAGGCATCTTGGTAATGCAAATAAAAATAAATATATATATATATATATAATACAAAAAGAAAGAAAAAATGAGAAAAATACAAAAAACACGAAGTGTAATAAAAAAAATATGGTAAAACCTGGGAATAGGCATCATATGTGATTCTAAGATCAACTTTCCCATCTATTTCAATACGTATTATGATCATTAGTCTGGCAGTCAGTACCATTTCATATCATGTCAATAGTCTTGCCATCTTATGCATTCATATCCAAAAATCATTTTCAAATAGTCAAGTATCACTCCAATGCTTGGGGGCAACATTTGGATATCACTAGGGGCAACAAAAACATTGATTTCATCAAAGGGCGAACAACAGTATAGAAGGAAACCAAAAACAAAGATCAAAGTGCAACCTCAATCATCGTCGGAGGAACCAACCATCTGTATCACATTGAAAATCCAAAAAAACATGTCAAACAGTTAAGTCTAAAAATGAAAAATCCAAAAACATAGGTCTGTGTCAGTCAAACTACGTGGTCTCTACATGTGTAACATAGACAAGGCTAATCTTTGATCAGCCCCTGAGACCCCTAGGATAAGTTAGTAGGTTAGGTCTTTTCGTCAAAATCTCAAAAATCCAAAAACATCACAAAATTAGGATGGGTGATCTAAAATCTAAATAATGAATGAAACACTCTAAGTCCACAATGGATAAATTGTATTTTTTTATTATCATTTCTTTGGAGTAACTCAATGATGTATTGAACTAGAGGAACAAGGAAGAAGAATGATGTTTTTATTATCTCCTATCTGTAAGTTAATCATTTAAAATGTATGAATTGTCGGGGGATGTGCTATGCAAATGTATCACCGATGACATTCAAAATTCACACATTAAAATGATTAACCACTGCATGTTTATGCAATGAATGCTCAGGTCATCTCGATTAAATCATACCTAGATGCTTGTGTTCACTTAAAATATCAAAAATCATGAAAGAGGTACTCAGGTCGTCATTGGTCTAACACATACCATTGACGTTTGTATTCACTTTCAACATCCAATAAAGCTCTATGATGAAAAAAAGCACAAAGGTACTGTTAAAATGACAATTGTTTTGCATATAGTTGCATGTTAAAATTAGATTGCATTCATCATATTCATTATCTCCAGATTATTTGTTGCATAAAGGATTCTAATAAATGATTATCTAATCTACAAATAAGACTAAGTATACTCGACATAAATCCAAAAATCATCAAAAACATGTAGGAATCATCATCTCATCATTATCATTCATGCATTTCATCATATATCAAATAAATTATGAATTAAATTATGCCATAGGGTACATCATGTTCATTTTTACCATAAAAACATTCATTACATTATCATCCATCAAACATCATCTGCATACATCAGTTTTTATCCAAACATTTTATCACATATATGAAATAAATGCAAGTCATGTCATTATTCTCATTACATCCATCCATTATCAATCATCATAAAATCATCATTTTATCATCATCACATTTATAAAATAAAAATCATCTATCCATCCATCCATACATTTACATCACATAATATATCCATATATCATGTATTCTACAAATACATTTATCATTGAATCATTACATGAAATAAAAGCATTCATCATTACATCACCACATATCAAAATAAAATCATCACATATTGCACAAATCACATAATAAATGCATCGATCACATAGAAATCATAAATCATAATCATATCATATAAAATGCATCTCATATATATATCATCAAGTGTCAAGTATACAATGAAGTTTGGAATAAAAATACATCATCAACAATGAGCTACATCATAATATACATCATGGCTCAAAAGGGAGAATCACAATAGCATCTATGATCTACTACTTCCAGAGTGTGTGGGCCCAACAGGACTAGTACCACCACCACCCCTAGAGGAACTAGGATCTCGAGGATCTCTATGTGGAGGTTGTGTGACCCCCTCACTAACTGTCCACCTGTGTGTCCACCCAGATCTTGATGGGGCATAGTTGACTTTGCACTTTGGAGGCATTGCATCATGATATCTGCCTCTTGGCCAGCCCATAGAACCTCTCTCATATAGTCCTCCACTAAGGTACCATCAGCTACTCTTTGGAGGGTCTCCAGTATCTCCTGTGCTCTCTCGGTAATCTGTCGAGCACTATCTTGCTCGGTTGTCAAAGTGGCCACCTACGTCTGTACAACTACCAACTATCCCTGAACCTACGCTAAAGCCTAAGCATGAGCCTGTACCTAGGCCTGCATCTAAGTCTGGGTCTAAATGAGCAAACCCCAAGCCTGTAGCAACTACCCCTATAATGTTAGAACCTGTTCCTGGAGACCAGCTATCTGTCTCTATTGATCTACTACTGCCACTGTCATTACTTGCCTCTTGCAAGGCCTACTAGATGATGGAGCACTGCTAATGGTTGGCTCTACCCCTTTGTCCCCTCCATTGCCACCATCACTATCATCACTACCACTCTCCATGCTACTACCTACTGGATTATCACCCTCGCTCTCTATGGGAGCCCTCTGCCACATCATCCTCTATTGGTAATGGTGTTGGCTCATCTGGGATGGTGATGCGAGGATGTGGAACCAAGGCAAGGAATGCAGCATACTCCTCAGTGACCGGTGCCTCTACAATATCTCTACGCATGTCCCAGGGTGATGGCTGCAATGCCTTGTATCCCTCTACTAGAGCATCATAAGATGGACAGGGACCCCAATCAGGAATATCCATCCATCACCTAGCATAGTAAGCAACTCCCTGTGGCATACACTGCACAATGTCATACTACTTGTATACTTTGCAGAGCAGGAATCTCTCTAGAACAAACGGTGTCTGACCGATTAGATACATGGAATCATGGAGAAATCCCAATACTGCATCATCCTCATCCCACTGCTCACAGTCGAGGTATGGGCACCAGGTAACTATCTCTGTATCATCAAACAGCCACCTCTAGTGCTCTAACTTGCCCATCTGGGCCTATGTAAACTGACCTTTGTATCTGAACACATAAGGTCTGCCTGGTGGTCTATCTACAACTGGAAATGGCCGAGCAATAGCAAAATGCTCCCATGCCCACACCTATAATAGGGTCATCCCTACTAATAAGCTCCGCACTCAAAGGTACAAAACAAAGTGAAGATCATGATAGAGATGTGCCAACATGCACATCCCCCATGGATATCTGGTACCATGTACCATCATGCTCTCTGGAGTCCTACCCCAGCCAATGAGGAATCCCTTTGACCTATGATCAAGGCAAAGGAAACCTCTAATGAAACCAGCAAGCATTGTTGGTAGTGTCATGTAAGAATTGGCGATCCTCCTCCATCGGACACTCAGACCCACAATGTCTTGATCCTAAAATACTCTATGAAGAGCATCTTTGTCGCTGATCCCATGGGAATCATATACTATGATCTCCCCCATGAATGAAATGTGTAGAATATGCCACACATCCTCAAGTGTGACAATCATCTCACCAGTGGGTAGGTGAAAGGTGTTGTGGTCACTATGCCACCTCTCAGCCAACGCAGTCAATAGACCCCGATTAATCCTAATCTGGGGCATATCAAGTAGGCTGGTCAAACCACATTAGCCTATCACTTGAAGCTCATCTAGTGTCAAATGAGGAATCAAGTTGGTGGTCCATGGAAATCTCTCTCACATCTGCAGAGTACCCAAATCCTCCTATCATCATAACGAAAAATCCACAATCAGTGAACTATGTCAAAAAATAAAAAAGTCATTCTACTATCAAGTCTATTCCAAGTTTTGGTATGAATTTTTGATCAAAATTCATGAGCGAACATCAACAAACCTCACCTATCATGAGGTTCATCAAACAGTATCTAAATCTTGCCTATCATGAGATTTATCAGGTATCGAATCATTTCTTCACCTATCATGAGGATCATCACAAATGGGATTTTTCTTCTCGCCTATCATGAGAAGTTAGTCTTATTTAAATCATCAATCCAACACATCAAGAATTTGGATTATCAATCATACCACCCCAAAGAATGGACATAATCAGAAGTGACAAAATCAAGGTTATCTAAGTCAAAAATTTTAATTCTGACATGAAAGCGCTAAAACAGGTTTCCGAAGTGTGAAAACCCAAAAGCACTACTTTATCAGTTATAAGTGCTAAACAGGCACCCAAAGCGCTAAATCTCAAAAGTGCTATTTTAGCACTCTGATGTGCTATAACAGGCATCTGAAGCACTAAAAGTGCCTAAGCACTACTTTTTTACATCAAAGTGCTACAACAGTCCATCGAACCGCCACTTTACCAGAAGTGCTAAGATAGACCATGAAAGCACTAATCCACCAAATCAAAGTGCTAAAATCTGGCATCAAAGTGCTAAATTTCAACTCCTAAGCGCTATATCAATGAAAGTGCTACATTATCCTATGGAAGCACTAGAGTTTTTAACACAAGCACTAAAACTCAAAGCACTAATCTACAAACTGAAAGCGCTACACCGGAGTGAAAGTGCTACAGCATGGCTTGAAAGCGCTAAAACAAACCAAAATAAGCCTAAACTATGAAATGCATAAAAAAACAAAAATGCACGAATTATGAGGAGGTCAAGGGGTACATACCGGAGGTCCATACATGGATGACCGTTGATGATGTCGAAAATGCTCGAAATGATGTGTGGTAGGGGATAGGCATCCTACTCCAGCTAGCTAAAATATCTCTATCAAAGGATTTTCTAAACTTAAATAGTGCAAATGAATTGGAAAATGACCTTTTGGACTATATAAAATTTTTGGAAAGGTATTTTTGGTGGGTTTTATTATCTTTTAATTAATTTTATTTGTGAAATTAATTGAATAGCATCTATGGGCTATATTTCTTCATCATTTTTGTTAGGAGATAAATTATGTCATCATCAAATCATCATAAAAACATCAGAAAATCATAAATTTTCAAAAAAATTTAAAAATCATCAAATCATTGATTTATCTCCCAAGGGGGCATATTATCATCAAACGTCTGAAAATCAATGTCTGGGGCATGTCTGGGGCATACAAAATTATTTATTTTTATCATCGATCCTGGCAGTAGCAACAAAATTTTCTTCAAAGCAATGCATAAACACATCACTTCGAAGAGGGGAGAAATGTATACACCTAAAATTGGTCTGGAGCATCTAATTAATTAAATACAAATTATTTGATTAATTATCCTAATTTCCTCTACTATTGAATAAATAGAAATATTTATTTATATAGTTCACATTTAATCTCATCTTAATTAAATAAACAAAATAAAATACTTTGTTTGATTTAATTATCAAATTCCTATTTTATTCTATCACATCGATCTCAAATTAATTAAATAAAGATCAAAACACTTTATTGATTAATTACCATTATGCTTTTGTTTAATTTAATAAACAACTTCTATAGTTCATTTTATTAAATTATTTATCTTCTTTTTCCTAATCTAAATAAATCAAAATATTTTAATTAAAGCATAAAGAATATTCCATCTATAATTCCTCAAAAATGAATTACATATCGTATGTCTAATCTATGTCTAAAATATGTCAAAATTAATGCTTTGAAACTTCACGGAAAGTTTTGGAGACAAATTGGAGATAAATTCCAAAATGTTCTCTCAATCCTCCTCCATCAATCTTTCCTCTTATCTTGCCTGGTGTTTTCATGGGTAGAGACAATCACCAAAATTTTCTCAATCTCCTCCATATCTCACCATTCAATCCTCTAGATTGAATCAAAGCCTCTCAATGCTTTCCATGTGCATTTCTACAGCCAGGAAATCTATAAATATGGCCTCATTGAACCAAGAAAAAGACCTAGATAATCTAACTTATGTACTCTTACTCAGCAGGAATTCAAGCATCAAGCATTCAGCATCCAAGCCTCCAACAATCAAGCTTGCATACCATGGCTGCCTCCTGTAGCTGTAATTATCTGTTTCATGTCATTCCATGCTAGTTTATTTTCTTTATCATCTAGTATTACCATATTTAGCTCCATATCACTGCATTATCATCCATCTCATTCTTTGAATTGTCATTTTAACAATCATAGTGCACTCACGATCTGAGAGCCATTGTGATTTAATAAATCTTTGAGGATAGCGAACAATATGACACTTTCAGTAGATTATTGCTTTGATTTGATTCATTTAGCTTTTTTATTGATATAATGTCTTATTAAGAAGTTTTTTGTGCTTTACACCTAATCCCACACTTACATTAGTAATATAGGATCACTCTCTGGTGGTGAATCCAAATCAATAATTTTTATCCCTCCAGGTGGTTTGATCTTTGGACCTAGTTGTGATGATGTCTTCATTATTTGTTTTCCTTTCTTATCCCCCTCCCCCTCATCACTATTGGAATTCATCTTTCTCTTGTAAAGAGGCAATTTCACTGAGGGTTGATAAGTTGGACTTATTTCCACAAACCTCACCTCTAGTCTTTGTATACCAAAATCTAATTCCAAATTCACCTTCTTGGTCATCAAGGTGCCCATGATCTCTTTGCATTTATCCATCAAGAAGTCAAATTTATTGTGGAAGGGAGTGAACTCCATTAATGGATCATACTTTGGATCCATTTTATACACCATAGCCAATAGATTCTCATATGCAATCCACTTTTCCTTGTTCAATTCTTGTCTGTTCAAATCAAATTAATTCCTCACTAGGTCCTTAGGAAAATTGAACTCATGTATAAACATGCCACCTTTAATTCATTGCCTAAACAAGGCAAAGAAACCCTCAAGGCCATGTTGCCTCCTAGGACCACTCTTCAAAATAAAGTCATCAAAATACCTTCCAAAGTGGCCCCATCCTCCCTTGGAGAAAACAAAATCAGATATAATAGTGTAGTCAGGGAAAAAAGTTCCTTTTCCCCTCCCTATCTGGTTGTCCTCATGAATAAAACCTATTTTCCACATGACCTCAAAAAACCCCATTCTTTATGGTACATTAAATGGGAGGATATGTGGGGCTCCTTGGAAACCATATACTCTTAGAACAGTACTGATAGGGTATAAGATGATGTCACCCCAATTGTGGTAAATTTTAAAATCAAGTTTCCTCACCCTTGGTCTGAGGAAGTCATGTAGGTCTTCAAGGACTCTAGAAAATTTCACTACCAATCAAGCCCTGAGTCTGGAGGAAGAGAAACTGTGAAATTGTACAAAACTAGCACCTCCCATGTTGCATGATAAATCGACACTCCAAACGTGTACTGGTAATCTTTCTCTATTTACATCTTGCCTCAACTCCATCTTCTCTTAGAAGAAGTCAACATTATTATGCAAGAACATGTGCATTAACAAGGAATACCAAAAGAAAGGAGTGCCAATATCCCCCACCTACAACTTTAGCGATCCCTCACATATCTTTTCTGCTAGAAAAGATGCAAAGCCATACACCACAGAGAAATTGGGATGTTGAATTTGGGCCCCCATGAATATGTACGCAATAGGCATTACAGTATTAGGGCTGAATCCCAAAATCTGGCACAGTGAATAAAATGTAGCCAAAAAGTGATTGGAAAAGCAACTCAGCCTAAAAGGCTCCTATTCAATTGGGCTAATATGAATTGTTGAACTGTCTGCCTTAGCCAGAAGAGGAGGAAGCAACTTCAATCTGAAAATAGGCTTTGATCTTGCATACTCTTGCTTCATCTCCTCATGATCAACTGGAACCAAAAACCAAATAGATTCACTCAAATCAAACACCTGTTGAATTTCATATGTGCTTATACTCATTAAAATCCCACCATCATTATCCCTTATTACTCTTGTAACAAGGTCATATCGTGTTGCCACCACTCTGAGTAGGTCCACATCAGGGAACACAGTTGGAACTGGTAGCTTCCCCATGTCATATCTCCAATCATTAGAAAAGGGGTGAGGTAAGTTTCATTGTCCATACCATAGCCTAAAAATTTCAAAACCAGTCATAGGAACCCTATCATCTACAATGTTATAACTCTTTCACATTGGTCATTTGCCTAGGGTTATGTCATTCATCAAAACTAAACCCCTTCTCTTGTCATTTGTTGATATTGGGAGTTGATCTAGAAAATTGTTATACAAATTCCTCTATAAATAATCAATATGGCTAGAATGTTGCTTTGGTGGTGCCATCTCAAATGAACTAGGGCTTCTTTAAATAATTCAAATTCTTGAACAAACTAGGGCTACCCAAAAAACAAAATTACAACAAAACCTTGCAATTTTGCCCAAATAAAAAAAACAGCGACCCTACGACAACAATTAACAATCCCTCTGACAAGCACACCACAATTCCTTCACAAAATCATAGTCAAATTAACCAAGTAGTATAGCTAACAAATCATGGATTTTGTGCCTTGTAGGAGACCAAACTCCTTTGATTAATTGAAACTTTGTCTCTGGTTTTGAAACTACTTCACCAAGGTGCTTGAATTCTTTGTGGTAAAATAGAATGAAGGAAAAATAGTTTATGTCGATTGAATTTAGCCAGTAAACATCTCATCCACCATTAAAGCTCACTCACATACCATGCCAATGAATCCAATCACATTTGATGTGAGTTAAAATCCCAACCGTCTATCTTTTGTTTTTGTCAGATCATCGAGGGACTGACTTCAAAAAAGCTGACGCAACCTCCATCTAAGCACCAAGGGCCAACCATGTTTTGTATCTCCAAAGAAGTACACATGGAACTTTCCCATGATGTCACAGTTAGTAAACACCTTACATCTTTGGATCATGCGATGGAGAGCAACCGTTGATCTCCACCATCGGCAATCGTGTTCATTCACAGTAGTCTCCAGCACTGAACATAACCATTGAGAAAATTTGCATCAAGATTATAACATCATCGTCAATCTCGAGCATGTGCATCTCGCAACTATTTTAGTAACCCACTATATAATGTATTAAATCCCAACAGAAAAATTAAAGCACTTCGTTAATCTTTTCGGTGTTGGCAGCTAAGACATGTGGTGCTCGCCTATGATATCGCAATCAATTTAAACTCAACGATGAGGCCATCACGGGATCGTGGGTAACGGTTAGGATCAACTGTTGGATGATCGACGGTCACTAAAAAATTTTCCCTACCAAATATAAAAAAAATATTAAGGGGACAAGAGGACATCACCTAGGCCAATGACAAACGATGGCTTAATGTCATTCTTAAAACATGGGGCATGAGCCAACCTAAACTTAGGAGATAATAAAGTTAGGAAAAAATATTTACATCTTTTATAAAAAGGGGCCCGACCTATATGAATCAATGGGACATAAGTCATTCTAAAACCTTCTTTAAAAAGGTAACGATCGAATAAATCCTACCCAAGGTATTAGATAGAACATTAGGATTTTTATGAAGGAAAAAATAAAACCCCCAACCTTAGGTTTCTTCCCAATAATATGACAGGCCAGTACAAAGGCAAGATAATAATGGAACTGAAAGAAAAAAATTTGAACCTTCATCATCTAGTTTGGTCCATCGTGATCTTGCACTAACCCTAACATTATTTTATAATTTTTAATATTAAAATAAAAAATTCTCTATACTACTTGAGTAAAATTTTGATGAGCACCTTGACTGTTAGGTCCTGATGTTGAAGGTGTAGCATTAATCTATTCAATATATAAAGTGAGTTATAATAATCTCATCATGGGTCAGCGCAAGATCATGGGGGCCCAATCTAGGCCCTTAAATGACAATGAAAATTCAAAAAAATAGAGTTAGGAAACTTGACATAAAAATTTGAATAGGTTATTGACATAATTTGAAAAATATGTAAAACAATTTTTTTATAAAATTGAATTCAGTTTCTAAGATACTAGTCCTTTTTTGGAAAAAAGTAAATCTATTTGATGAAAATTTGAAATTTCAATGCAATAGTAATAATTTTTTTAAGAAAAAATAAAAAGGTGTTTGTCTGACCAACCTAAGTACAAAAAAACAAAGTATAGTTTTTTCAAAATTTCAATATAATTAGAGGACACATGCTCGAATTTGATGATTTTTTTTTGTAATTTTTTTGTAAGTAAAGTATTAGTTATGAAATTTTTATTATTATAAAAATATTTAAAATTTTCTCTCTAACCACCATAACTTAGTCAAATTTTATAAAATTCACTTTATTTAATTTCATCCTATAGTATGGGATGCAAATAATATGTCACATATTTAAAATTCAAAAAATGTGAAATCATTTTAGAATTATAGATGTTTTTCAATCAACATATCAATCAAGAATTTAGTCACAATGCATGTAGAAAATTAATAATAATCATCTATTAAATTCAAAATAAGGAATATCTTATACTGGTGGAAAGTTGAAATATTTCTTAATAAATATTTTTTGTTTCATAAAAAAAGTCATCGACCATTTTTTTGTCATATCACCACTTTTTGGACCCTCATGATCCTACACTCACCCTCATATAAGGTTTAGCTATTCGCATGTAATATTTATGATTCTTTACTAGTTACATACCTTTACACTCAACATCATAATGTAATAGGGAGGTGGAGGATCACTGCAAGTAGGCTGAACACTGTGAACCTAAAAAATCATTATAACCATTCAACTCATTTAGTTAATTTTACATATCAGAATAAAATTTAATAAATTGAATTAAATGAATTTGTTGACATTTACTTAACTATCAAAGCTAAATGTATCACTCAATAGAGATTTTATCATGACTAGCTAATATGTTGTAGATATATCCTAGGAACATCCATCATAACTATTCTCAAGATCCAATTTGGGGGAAATTATGGAGCAAGATGTTAATCCCCAAGATAAATGTTTTCTTCTGGCTTCTCATGCAAGGTAAAGTTCTTACGCTAGAAAATCTCTGTAAAAGGGGATTCACAATTCTGAATTGATGTGTTCTCTATCAAGTTGATATTGATAATGTTTTCCATATCTTCCTTGGGTTTGATTTTCCTCTCTTCTTTAAAGTAAATTTTTGGGCCTTTGGAATCTGGATTGGGTATTCCTGGATTCTCTTGGTAATGTTTCTAAGCAATGGAAGTGCCCCTCCACCTCCTCTACTCTTAACCGGCTTTGGGATCTTATTGCCCCACATATTGTATGTGGAATTTGGAAAGAGCACAACAATAGAATCTTACATGACTCTAGAATTAAAACTAGAAGTCTCTTCATCAAAATTCCTCAAGTGATCTTGGAGAATTTTTCTATCATTAGGTCTAAGTCATCTTGTTCTACTCCATCTGCTTGCTTGGTTGGGTATGACCTTGTGGTGATTTCCAATTGGAAGATCCCCTCTAATCCTTTTGAGATCTCCAAGTCTAGCATAAATGCTAGATTTAGTACTAAGTGTAAACCACCACCTGTTGGGTGGGTTAAAGTTAATTTTGATGAGGCAGCCAAGGGTAACCCTAGGCCTACAGGTTGTGTGGGTGAGTTGAGGAATGAGGATAAAATTCTCTTAGGTGTGGTGGCACTCTCATTGGGAAATAAAAAAAATCATTGTGTTGAGGCAAAGGCTGCATTTATAAGTATCAAATATGTTTTCAACAAGGGTCACTACAAAATTTATGTTGAAGGTGACTCTTTAAACATCATCAACTATCTATGTGGTACACATAAGCCCATCTAGAACGTGGATCAATTAATAAAGGATACTATAATGATGTTAAGTTCTTGTGAGGAGACCCATGTTTCCCATATTTTTTGAGAAGGTAATTCTTTGGTGGATTTGTTCACCAATGAGGCTGTCAGGCTTAATAAGTTTCATGCATGGGAGGAAGGAACTCTCCTTCTTGAGAAATATTTGATCTTAATGAGAAATGATGGCGTTGGATGAGTGCATGTGGGGGCATCATTTATTCTTAACTACTAATTCTCTGCTCACATGCTTTGTGGGTTTTGTCTGGCTTATTGGATTTCATTTGAATGGCAATTGTAAGGTTTTTCTTCATTTGGTTTTTGAGGAAATGGGAGGTGACAGGAGCATAATCAAGTCGCGTTCTCATGAAAGCTTGAAGAAAAAGAAGAAAATTTGGAGTATCCTCTTATGAACCCAATTGAACTCAAAAGGATAATTTGACTAAGTGTGTTAAGTCAAATAAAGTAATTTTGATTTTTCCTAGAAGTTTAGCATAAATGATATTTTCAAAGTTCCCAAGAGTTTGTTGGTGAGATTATTTTTGATGGTTGAGAGATGGGTGAGAGTGATGAATTTGATCCTAGACTTTACCTAGATAAAACTCCTTCTTACAAGACCTCAATTTCGAAGAACATGCCATACTTCCTATGTGACAAAAAAAAACCTTCGAAAGAGATTATGATTTTATTAATAATAAAACTCATACAAATTGGGATTGTTTCTTGAAGCTTTCTTGTAGAAGTTGTAAACCAACCTTTCTCTTACCTCATGAAGCTTTGAAAGACGTTCTACATGGTCCTTTGGCCTAATATTTTTAAATTTGGGCTTACGGATTTTGATTTTGCAGGAAATCATTTGAAAGAACACATGTGTGGGGTTCAATTGTTCTTATCTTTTCTTAATGAGTTCTTTTTATCACAAAAAAAATATTGATTAAAATTTCAAACTAAACATTTTTCTCAAATCATTTTCATTCCACAAGGTCCCTTATGTGAAAATTAGGGTTTCAAGAGCATAGTTTCCTAGGTTGACTTTAGAGAGAGCAGATTGTGATTAAGTCCAAATACTTAGAAAACTCTAAGGATGAAATTTCTAGGGCAAGCAAGAGCACTTGAATTCATCAAATGTATTTGCTTCTTCCAAAGGGTTTGAAATTTTGAAGATCTTGTGAATGTTTTGTTTTCAAATGTTTAAGACACGAGAAATTTTTTTTTGATTCCAAGAACATGCACAACCCTAGAATGAAGAGACAATATTTGTTGGGTTCCCACCTGGCTAAATCTAGCTACACATATTCAGTCTGGATGATTAGATGCTTGACCACACTAACTCCCCCTTACAATGCACTCTCTTCTCGATTTAGTCAAGCATCAGTAACCATGAATCTCCCATGGAATACTTCTCATCTCTACAACAAAACCGCATGTTACATGGGGCGGCTTCAAAGAATATGACCTTTTAAACCAACAAATAGTTAAGGATTTTGGCCTTTCCTAAACAAGGTTTTTAATGTGGGCATTCCATTCATGGGGGACTATCCATGTGGCAAGAGACCATTTTTTCCCTTCTCATCGGAATAATCCTCGTGATTCTAGAACTTTCCTCGAGAATCCCCAATTATATATCGGTTGGAAGATGCTTGCCTTTTGCGTGTTCCCAGTTGGGTCATTCCTTGGGGTGATTAATTTTTCCCACCAGGTAGGCCCTCTAAGATAAACAAAAGTGAGCAAGCATATCTCGTAGTTTGATCAACCGTTAATTAAAAACAAAGGAAGAACACTCACAATATGCCACACTCAGACTCGCAAGATTAATTCAATTTCTTTAATCCCAAATGAAATGTGAAGACAATCAATTACACAATTTAAGATCACCAAAAAGACTTTTGATTCTCAAGATCACTATAAAGTGTGAGAGAAGTGCATATTCCCTTTTAGTGATATTACTTTGGGTAAGTAATTAAAAAACCAAGAAGCATTGGTTCATTTTAAGTCCACAAAGAAATGATTTGATTCTTTTTAGTGCACCAAAATAAAATATGGAATTTTCCTTGTTCAATTGTTAATCCTCAAACCAAATCTAGTGGGTTTGTTATAAATTTCATTTTAACCCTTTGTTGCAAAATTTGAAAGATTTTGTAATTTTCTTTTTAGAGTCCAAATTGAAATCTATTGAGTCCTAAAAGCTTGAAGAGATAAAATCCTTAAACTTGGAATTATAATTGCTTCCAAGAGTGTCTAAACACACTTGATACAATAGAGAAATGATGTCATAAGAAACTTTTCTTTCATTTTCTCCTCCTTTTTCTGATTTCCTAACCTGAGAAAGTTCTCAAAATGTTAGATGAGATCAAGAAACAAAAGGATAGAAGGTTTAGATGAATCATTAAGCATAAAAACCCTAAAACTTAGACCAAGTTACAATGTGATTCGACTTTAGATGTAAAATTGAATTTTTTTAACTCTAATTAAATTGAGAAACACTTACACCATTGTATAGATTATGAAATTATACCCCATTTCAAAAAAAAAAACTTCAAAAAAGACCTTTGTATGACCAATATATCATCATTTTAAAACTGGCTATAAAAGCGCTAAAACAAATATCTATGTGCTAAAATAGTTGCTAGATGCGCTAAAACAGCTGCCAGATGCGATAAAATAGAGGTTGGATGCACCAAAAGATACCGTGGATGCACTGTAATAGAGCACAGATGCACTGGAAGATACCACATATGCGATATAATAGGGATTAATGAACAAAACTATCGCAAAAAAATGAAATTTTTTAAAAATGTGTTAGATTTATGATTTATGCCCTCCCTCTAGCACCAAAATGTGAACCTCAATCCGATATCTACACAAGAATGAGAAAAAAACACATAATTAGATCCATATGCAAGCCAGATGAAGGATTCCCCAAGAAATTCATTAGCAATGCTTAAAATAGGAAAACATGAAGAACAAGATAAGAAAGTAAATAAATCCAAATTAAACATGGAAATCCTCATCCCATGAGGGAATTGGTGCCAATTACGTGTAGAAATTGGCCCTTTCCCAACTCCTTTGTAAGCTTGATGATTATTTGATGACGATTTGATCCACTTTGGTTGAGTTCCTACAGAACCTAGTTAAAAATAGATGAAAATAGATACGCTTGAAGATGAAATTGAGTATAGTGTGTTTACTCAAATTGTGGATGAAGAATGAGAAGAAAAGCCTCTTATTTATAGATGTGATTCAGAGAGGAAGAGGAAAAATTAATTAATGTGGGATTATTCAACATCCAATGGACAAGTGCCACTTGTCAAGATGTGAATGGAGGAAGGTTGCGCACATTTTGATGAATGTGCCCATAAATGCTATTAGATTCAAATTTTTAATTTTTAATTTGGAAAGTTTAAAGGGAATGGAAATGGAGTTAATGTCATTTGTCTCAATGTCAAGGACATGCAAGAGACATTAAATTCCTTGTTGGAAGTACCCATCCCTTTTGGAGGGATTTTTGAATTGGAAGAATATTCCACAAAATATGCCCTTTTGAATGGAGATTGATGATTTTAGTAAATAACATAAATTGATTTATTGTGCAAATTGTAAAATCTAGAGAATTGAATTGATTAGGATTAGATTTAATCATGGTTTGATTAATTTAGCTTATTTGACAATCTTGACTTAGATTTTGAGATTTAAATAAATAAAAAATCAGAGGAATAATGATTTTAGACTTAATCAAATAAAGTTTGATTTATTTAATTCAAGAGAATGGTGTTAGTTTTAAATCAAATAAGGAAAAATTTATTTAATTTAAATGAGATGACTTTAGAGAATAATTAAATAAAATGAATTATTTAATTAAAAGAGGGACTATATGATTAATTAAATAAACTAATTTATTTAATTAATAGGAGATGATGACTTAATCAGATAAAAGGGGATTTATTTAATTAAGAGATGAAATGTGATGAATTTAATTCAATAGAGATTATTCAATTAAATTAATTAGTAAAGGGAATTATTCAAGAAGAAACGATGTTAGTAAGATCAAGATCAAGTGTGTAGGATCAATCTGTATATTTTCCATTTTTATACCTCCAACATGAGAATTTTACTCCATTCTTAGAAAGGTTGCATGGGCATGACCTGAAAGTTTCAGCGGAACTCGTTTCCCATTGGTATAATCGCAAACTTTAGTTTAAGTTGATATCAATGAGGATTTGATTTCTATTGTGACTAGGTTGTTGATGGTTGGTTGTAAGATCTTTAAAAATGAGAAAAGAAACGAGGATGGTATGGCTCAATTTTTCAAAGATGACAAATGGAAAAAACTCGTCAAAATGGAAAGTTGGGGTTATGAGAGAAAATCTCTCAAGAAGGTCTAGGAAAATATTGTAGACGTGATAATGAAATATGTGACATTGGAAGGAAAGTTAACTATAATCCTTGGCCATCATTTTACTCTTTTCAACCACTTCAACCATGATTTGTTTATTTAATTTTCATTTTTTATGTTTTTTTCATGGAGGTCTATGTATATGCTCACTTAAGGAACAAGGGGTCACCGGTCCTCCATGAGGGCCTTATTATTTTAATCATAGAGCATGTTAAATCTCTTTTCCTTTCTACTTCTATTAAGGGTAAGTAGCGGGTTATGTATGTAGATTCTGGATTGTCTTGCTTGGATACCAATATTGCTAAGGAAGAGGAGTTGGGTGAAGAGGATGAGGATGGGTTCCCATCCCCTATAGACACATGCTCAAAAAAGGGGAAGAAGAGCAGCCATAAAAGATAACAAGCAACCAAGTGTTGTATTCTGAATGAGTGAAGTTCTGATAGTGAGGACATAGAGGTGGGCCCTGGTGATTCCACTCCCAAGAATGATGCTTTGGATGTTGGATAAGGTGACACATTGTTGGTTGGTAAAGAGGAGGTGATTCAAGAGAATGTGTTGACAATGGAGGAAAATTATAAGTCAAGAAGGGTCTCCAAATGCATAGCCAAGTTGAAGAACCAAACCTTGAAAGAAATGGTTAAGTGGACCATAGTACCCGATGAGGAGAAGGTTTCTAAAGAGAAAGCAGTGGAAATAGATGACTCCCCAGTTCACATATCTCATAATGTGAATTTTGAAGGGGAGAATAAGGTTTAGGAGGAGATGGATGTTGAGTAGAATCATGTGAATTTAGAGCCTCTAAAGGTAAATCCCCTTTTGGAGGAATTTTCTTATCTTAATGATGAGTCTACCTCTATGTTTGAGTTGCTTGATATGGTGAGGTCAGGGGCCACTAGTACATTTAAATTAGCAAATTGGACTCTTCAGGAGTTTAATAAGGTAAACATTAAAATAAGGGGTTGGAAGGAGAACTTGAAGAATATTCTGAAAGGCTCATCCTTGGATATTCTAATTGAAAAAAACATGGATCTTGAGGGGTCATATCATGATTTAAAATCCCTATGTGAAGAGCGATCGACTGGGTTAGAAGACAAGATATTGGAACAAATGTGGATATAAAAAAGCTTCCTTATGCTTGTCACAGTTTAGTTAAGAGCAGTGCAAACTCATTGGAAGTCTTGTTTCGTAAAATTAGTGAGCTTAGGGAGGATGAACTATATTTTTTTGAGTTAATGGAGAATGAAAACTCGGCCAAAGCTAAAGGGAAAAAATGTATGAAAGATGATGGTAAAGGCCTTGTTGTTAGCAGGTTTTTCAACCTGAAGAATTTCTTTGACGCTTAGAAAGAAGAGTTGTTGGACATGATTGAAATGCATAGAAGCCAATAGATCGAGCTGGCCAATAACTTAAGTGATCTAAAGTAGTGTCTTGTGTGTTTATTTATATGTTATTTGTATGCTTTCTTGTTGTTAGGTCTTGATTTCTTTCATGTTGTTTTGTTGTTTTGTTGTTGTTGGGTGTTGCTGCTAGCTTACTAATTTATCTTTTGAGCAACATCTCTTTTCATCAGTTGTGTTATATTTTTGGGTTGTTGTTAGCATTCTACTATAGCATCTCTTGAGAAATATTTTGTACATTTGGTTGTAAAGGGTTTTGGGTCCTTTCAAAACTTGATTTTCCCATATAATCAAAACTATTCTCAAGATCATAAAAACAAAGAGACCCATAAGACCAACATATTTGAGGCGCAACTTAACACCTAGAAGACTCAATTGCATTACTATTTTCACATAAATTGCAGCCTATTAAACACAATGTTCAACATTCCAATGACACAATAGAAATAAAATCAAGGTGTGGGACCTTACACGTATGAGGTTGAATCTATAAAGAATTCCAACTTCCTCTTTTTATCCAAGTGTAATGTGTTGGCCAAACCTAGAACATAAAATCCTACCAATACCCTACTCTAACAACTCACATGGGAAAAGGGTTATAAGGAAATAATGAAAGGTAAATGTGAGGTGGTACACCAAGATGGAAAATTTGTTTCTTCTTGGCTAATATTTCATAATGACACCATCAAAGAGGGACCATGGGACTCACATGGATATCTATTTGGTCAATTCCTAAATGCAAACATGGAGGTTAGGGTTTGACAAGGTGTTAGAAGGAAATAGATATTCTCAAGAGATAACTATAAAAACTTTCAATAAAACATACATGCACAAAAAAAGAGAATACACACTTAGATATGTAGGTAATGAACTCACACAAACATAAACAGGCTAAGAAGAGGCAAGCTTAGTTGATTTCATGATGTAGAGGCAAAAATCAATATTTACAGCCATAGAGATTTAAAATGCGCATGTTTACCAAAGAAAAACCATGGAGGAGCTAGAGTAAGAACCCATAAAAAGAATAAAGTGTTTTTATAGATCAAGCATAACTTGGATGATTAAAAATCAAACCCTAACCTAGATAGAGTTAGTAGTTAGAAGGAATCTGATCAAGGAAAAAATTGATCATGAAATCCATGTCAAAAGGAGAGCCTAGAGAAACCAAGAGTTGCACAGCATACCCCTACCATAAATGTTTGATTGAAAGTTCATCGAAATCCCCCCATAAAATTAGGGATATGGGCATGACTCCATTAAAAGGGAAAAAATAGTAGCAACACATGAGTATGGGCACCACAAGATCCACTTGCAAATGTCAAAGAAGGCATTGAATGTTGTACCTAAAGCCCAAAAGTCAAAATAGGTAGTTGATGAGGTGGTTCAAGAATTAATGGCATCATCATGTAAAACCACACCATTCCATGGAATATCATGGTGTCGGACCCAAAAGGAAACCTTTACATCATTAAATGGTCTAAAAACCTAAAAAGAGAAACCCTCATCAAACATCGGGCATCAATCCTTCAGAATACCACTTGATAGAAGAATGGAGAAGGAAGAAAGAAAAAAGGTAAACCACGAAGTCCAAAAAGGTTTCCCTTATTGGAAATATGAAGTTGGGGAGGAGGCTTACACCTTATGGAAGGGATGGAAATGGTAAAAGGTAAGACCAAACCTTGATGTTCAAAGTGAACCATTAGAGGTTGAAGGTCAAGAAGAATCATTACCTTTATGATAACGAAGGTAAGAGGTAAAGGAGAAGATCAATGCCCGACACACTAAAGACAAAGAGGTATTTTAAGGATCAAATGTCAAGGAGAAGGGATACTTCTTACTGAAATAAGCTAAGACGTAAGAGGGAAGGATGATCCCAAAATTCTGATAATTTGATACTTAGTCAAATTTCAAGGAAAACTCAATAGAGACTTTGGGAGGAAGGAAAAGGATGAAAGGACCAATCATCAAAGACCAAAATTCAAATCTAGGGTCAAGGGTTTGGAGGAAGGGTTACACACTATTGAATGAAAGTGATAAAAGGTAAGAGTGAATCCAAACACCCAAAATTAAAAAGAATAAAGAATTAAGAAGAATCACAAAGGTTGCATTAGGACTTTGAAGTTCGGATGGTGAGCTTAAGGCTTATGAAGAGAGAGAAATAAGGGTTAAGGGCTAAGGAAAAAGGTTGAAACTTGAAACACTTAGGCAAGAAAATGAAAGAAGAAGAAAGAGAGGTGGAGGATTTTGGGTGATGCAAAAATTATGCTAGAAGAGAGGTATGTGAAAACAAAAAATCTCAAAAACTTAGGACTTAACCAATTTCAGGAACCTTCTCAAGGGAAAATCATGCAAGATGGTCTATGTAGAATCTCTCAAAATCAGTTATAAATGATGGGTCATCAAAGAGTGGCATGAAATGTCAATATTTTTGTGATTTATGTGGGATGATTTCCTACTAATCATGTAATCTAGGGGCCTTACTAGTCCATTGGGCGTAAATTCATGAAAGGGATTTAAAAATCATGGTTTGTTGAGGACAAAAACAAAACATGTACATGTGGACACTTGGAAGATAGGAGAAAAGTAGAATATACATTTCCTTAAGAAGAATGCATGGTGTGAAAAATCACTTCTTTGGATAAGTAGAAACTAAGATAATATTTACATGAAACTCAAAACCTTCAAAAATAAGGTTTGAGGTGAATCCCATTGACTAATATTGGAAGAACCTCACCATCAAGCCTAGAGAGATGGAATGCATTGGCCTCCTTGCAGCTAGTGATCACATATGGACCAGTCTAAATGGAATAAAACTTGGAGTGTCTCCCAAATTTTTCTCTATTTTCATCCCATTTTAGCACTAGATCTCCCTCTTGGAACACCCTATGGATTGATTTTTTGTCAGATATTTTTTTACTTGTGTTTGATGTGTCTTTATGACTTGCATAGATTTGTTCCTTATCTCCTCCAAATCCAAAATCTAAGCTATCCTTATTTTCATAACATAAATTGCTTCTAACTCCAAATTATGTGCCAACTCAAGAGAAGGAAATTCCAATGATAATGGTAACCTTTCCTCCCTTCCATAAACTAGCATGAAAGGAGAATTACCAATTTCCCTTTTATGAGTAATTATATCTACCCAAAGGTTTGTCTTCAATTTTCTATGTTTAACTCTTTGATTATCTTCAATGGTCCTTTTCAAAATCTTGATGAGGTTTCTTTTTGAAGAATTAGCTAGGCCATTACCTTGAGGGTAATAATTAGATGAGTTCTCTAAATAAATGTCATGCCTAATTTCCCAATCTAGGATTTGAGAGCTGATAAAAACCTTGGCATTATCAAAAATGATGGTGGAACGAGTGCCAAATCTTGTAACAATTCCATCAATTAATTCCAAAACTAAAGCATCAATGGTATCCTTCAAGGAAATTGCCTCTGTCCACCTAGTGAAGTAGTTTGTGGTTGTCAAAATCCATTTATAACCAGCACTTGAATGTGGATTTATCATGTCGATAAAATCTCAACCCCACTATGTAAATAATTGATGAACTTGAATGGGATGAAAATGGAGAGAAACCAACCTTTGCTTTCTAGAAAATAAAGTACACCTTTTGCAATATATTGCACATTTGTGAGCATAATTAAATAAGGTTGGCCAATAATAACTAGCCCTTATGATCTTTTTAGTAGTGGTCCTTATAGAAAAATTGGTCACCTGAAGAGCCATCATGGAATTCTTCCAAAATTGTATTGATTTTGTCTTCCTCTATGCATCTTAATATGACCCCATTGAAATCCTTTCTAAGGAGTATGACATCCACTATGACATAGGTAATAGATTGCAACCTAAAATTTCTTCATTTGGTCCTATCTAAACTTGGAAGATATCTACCCTACTACAAAAAGGTAGTCATATCATTTACCTAGCTACTATGAGCATCAATTCTGGGTGCTTGGTGTTCCTATAACACAAGGACAACCTCTATAGGAGTGTAAAGTGTTGAGAAAAAAAAAATTCACAACTTTTTACCTCTCACTAGCTTGGTAACTTTAACGTAAACATCATACTCGATCTCCTTGGTGATACATCTGACCATTTTTTCATTCATGTCTTCTTAACAAAAAATATTTAATGCTTGCATGGGGTATCATTAATTGTATCATGTTGTTAGACAACATGTGTAATTTTTTTGAATTCTCCCATAATAGAAAGGGCTTTATTTTCAACATATTTGTACCACACCTCATTATATTTAAGCCCTTCACTAAAGAAAGCAATGGGTTGCTCGAAATTTTCCTTGTTTAGCTAGGTTAGAACAATTGATATACTTCATTTTCCTCCAAATGTATGAAGAATGAAATCCTTATCATAATTAGTATTAACAAGGGTAGGATCCTAATAAATTTCTTGTTTTATAGCCTCAAAGCTATTCTTACCTTCCTTGGTCGATTTGAAGATAATTCTTTTCTAAGCATAGAGGTAAGAGGATTTAAGCAACAAGATTTGGAATGAACCTCCTCACAAAATTGATTGTTCCCAATAAAATCTATAGTCCCTTCTTGAATAGGAAGTGAGAAGGCCAAGATATATTTTAACCTTTTAGGATCAATGACCAAGCTATGCTTTGAAACAATGTGTCCAAGAATTTTTCCCTGGTCAGTGGAAAAGACACATTTATTTGGATTTAAAGAAATACCATATTCCCTGCATTTCTAAAATACTTGCTCAAGATGACTAAAATGGTCTCTTGCATACTTTGAAAACACTATGATATCATCCAAGTATACTAAAACAAACTAGCTAAACACACCTTTAAATACCATGTCCATGGCCCTCTAAAAAGTGGCACTTGCTTTGGTTAGACCAAAATGCATTTTATAATAACAATAGGTGCCCCCCTTTGTAATAGATTTCATCTTATGTTGATCAGATTCATAGACCACAATTTGATTATATCTTGAGTAACCATCCAAGAAATAAAACCTTTCTAAACCACTAACTCTTTGCAAAATCTGCTCCATGGAGGGGAGTGGATAATGATCCTTTAGAGAGTCTCTATTTATATCTCTAAAATATACACAAATATTGATTTCCCCATTCTTTTTCATGACAAGGACAATATTTTACACCCATTAAGAATGCTTGATGGTGTTGGAATCAAGGAACACTGAGAGGGGTGGGTGAATTAGTGTTCTACACTTTTTCACTTTATTAATATGATCATTAAAGAACTTATAACATTCAGCCAAAAAAAAAATTTATGAACACAAGAAAAACAACCACAACACCATAACACAAGGATTTTTTACATGGAAACCTTGTAAGGGGAAAAACCATGGTGGAAGGCCAATCAAAAATATGAGTATACTCATAAATAAGTGTTTACAAAATGGGAATGCACTTGCATTCAGGCACACTCCCTAGAGCTCACTGATCAAGAATAGAAAGTCTTATTGCCTTACAAAACATTCAAATTAAATCCATCTAAGGAATTCAATTGAGGAAGTAGCATCTGCTAAAGCTTGATTATAGTTCAAGTTAAGCTCAACCATTGAATTATTGACCTTCTGTTTGATGCTACTCTTTTGCTTTGACTTCTTTGACTCACAACACAAATCCTTTAATGCACAAGTGAAACTGTGCATAATCACTCTATAATCCTTCTGATATTTGTAAAACACATCAACACACATCGCATCTATATCAAAATTATATAGTCAATAACTTATATATATCTGCAACTAAATATTTTATTGCTATATGTCAGCTCCAACAAAATAGGAAAAATATTTACAAACTGTCAGCCCGATCCATAATTAATTCTCAATGCACACAAACCAAAGTTGGCCATAGCATAATGATGACCCAAATAAATATGTTAAAAAATAAAATTGTTAAACAATTACTCCTCAAATATCCGCAACAACTACATCCACAAATTTGGCCTTCATGCATTGTTAAACAAAAAATTAACCAACCAAATCTTCTATCTTCTATCTCACACATGGATCCACAGCTAAAAATAATAATAAATAATTGCATGTGAATTGATGAACACAATTCTATCAGATGCTATGTTCTTGCTTGACAGTTAATCACAAAACATTGATCTTACTTCTGGTATGATCAAATGATGATGTGTGGATCAAATCACTTAATAGGGTTTCCATCAATGAAAACACCAAATAAAATTTGTAGTGTCTCTTGCCAACAATATCCCTCTTTGGCATTGATGGAAACACTTAATGAAAAATGACTAAGTGTCAAATCAATACCAACATGAATACACTGCCAAGCTTCAAAATTCCAAGAAAACAACTCCCCCTGAGATGATTAAGGAATTTTTCACTATCCCATTCTCCCCCTTTGACATCAATGAAAAATGAAGGAATCTGCATACCAAAAATCAAACAAAAATTGCTATGAACAAACTGTATGTGTACAAATAGGTTTCTACAACTTACGTAAACTTGAATAGAACTATAAAAAAAGTCTTCAACAAGATCAAACTCATGTCCCAACCCTTCTTGAGACTCTCCAAGATAGTCATGTTCCCACAAAATAAGCAAGATTGCATCCCTGTAGATTCAAGGTTTGTCGAATCATTGACCTCCATCGCATCTTGTGCTTCCTTCAATACACTCAACATTGTTTCCATATTAGGACCAATGAGTCCTCTAAGATCACAAACCCTTTCAACCATTTTACCTTCTTCATGCTTCAAACTTTTGATCTTGTTAAGTAGGGATATGGCTTGACCTTCTTGCTTTCCCATAAAGATGGTTAGAGGATCAAATGCTTTAGTGATATCTACTAACTGTTTCTCACATTCTTTCATTTTATTTTAAAAGTCCTCTGTGAACTTAGATAAAGATAGAACTGACTTATAAATGTTACCACATTCAAACAAATCACTTTGAATATTATTTTCACAAGTAGAAAACAAAGATTTATCATTAGCTATCATCCCTTTCAACCTACTACCTAGATCTCACTACTCAAAAATAGAAAGGCTCACTGCCTTAAAAAAAATTCATATTAAATCCATCTGAATAGTTGAACTGAGGAAGTGGCATCTTATAATGCTTGATTACAGTTCCAGTTAATCTCAAAAATCGAATTCTTGACCTTCTATCTGATTTTTCTCTTTTGTTTTGACTGATTTGACTCACATCACATATCTTTTTATGAAAAAGTGAAGTTGTGCATAGTCGCTCCATAATCCTTCTAATATTCACAACACACATCAACACACATCACATCTATATCAAAATTATATAATCGATCACTTATATATATCTGCAACTAAATATGTAATCACTCTATGTTGGCTCCAACAAAATAGGAAAAATATACAAATTGTTGACCTAATCCATAATTAATTCTCAATACACACCAACCAAATTTGGCCATAGCATAATGATGAACCAAATAAACATGTTTCAACACAAAATTAATTAAAAAATTACTCCTCAAATATTTGCAATGGCTACATCCACCAATTCGGCCTTCATGCACTGTTAAACATAAAATTAATCAATTAGATCTTCTATCTTGCAGATAGATCGATACAAGGATCTAAGATTCAAGAATAAAAGAGATCATATACAAAAAAAAATTCCCTGAGATCCACAACTAAAAATAATTTAAAAAAATTGCATGTGAATCGATGACCACAATTTTGTCAGATTCTTTATTCTTGCTTGACAATTAATCACAAAACTTTGATTTAACTTCTGGTATGATCAAATGATGATGTGTGGATAAAATCACTAACTAGGATTTCATCAATGAAAAAAACCAAATGACATTTGCAGTGTCTCTTGCCAACAATCTCCCCCTTTGGCATTGATGGAAACACTTAGTGAACAATGAATAAGTGTCGGATTAGTACCAACATGAATACACTGCCAACCTTCAAAATTCCAAAAACACAACTCCCCCCGAGATGATAAAGGAATTTTTCACCATCCCATTCTCCCCCTTTCACATCAATGGCAAAGGCAGGAATCCGCCTACCAAAAATCAAACAAAATTTTCTATGAACAAATTGTATGTGTACAAACGGTTTTTTACAACTTACATAAACTTGAATAGATCTATAAAATTGTTATTCAACAAGATCAAGCTCATGTCACAACCCTTCTTGAGACTCTACAAGATAATGTACCCACAAAATAAGTAATATTGCATTTCTATTGATTCAAGGTTCACCGGATCACTAACTGCCATAGCATCTTGTGCTTCCTTCAATGCACTCAACATTGTTTCCATATTAGGACCAATGATTCCTTTAAGCTCACAAACCTTGTCAACCATTTTAACCTCTTCATGCTTAAAATTTTTGAGCTTGTTAAGCATGGATATGACTTGATCTTCTTTCTTTCCAACAAAGATCATTAGAGGATCAAATTCTTTAGTGATATCTACTAACTTTTTCTCATATTCTTTCATTTTATTTTAAAAGTCCTCAGTGAACTTAGAAAAAGATAGACATGGCTTATAAATGTTACCACCTTCAGACAAAGAACTTTGAATATTATTTACGCAAGTATCTAACAAATATTTATCATTAGCTATCATCCCTTTCAACCAACTGAAACTTTTAACATCAAACTCCTTTTATACCTTATCCTCAATTGACTTCTCAAGAGACTCAAAATGAGTACTTACAGAATTAATAAGCTTCTTTAGCTCACCGAAGAGTGAACCGAAGGATCTATAAGATGAGAGAGCATGATCTTCTCCAGAATACCAGATGCAAGATTCAATAGCTCATTTTCTTCAATATGTGATTTCATAATTTCTTCCCTTTCCTTGTTCTAAGTGAATGAAGCTACCTTACGCTTCTTAATAGGGGATAAAGTGTCCAATTTGATAGGACCTTTCACTAGTTCACAATCAAACTCTTCTTGTTGTTCTTTCAAAAAATCCTTCACTACCTTAGCAGTGTCTCTTTCTTTCACAAGAATCACCTTCATTTCATCCTTCTTCTCTTTAGTTAATGATTCTTGCTTGGCTTTAGGAATCTCTTTTTCTTCAACCGACACAACTTTATGGGTTTCAGTCTCCATAGGAATTTCAGCATCATGCATGTCAAGAGGATTTAGAATGTCCTCTAATATATATTATTTTCCCTCTTCTTCTACCAAACCAAGTGAAACATCTCCATCATGTAGTTCTTCATAAACAACATCGATTTTGTTCCTTAGAAAAACTCCCTTTAGAATTTTTTCAGTTTCGTTTTCAACTTCTTCAATCTAACCAATCATAAGATTGTTCACTCTTGTTTTTCTTTTGAAATGCTTTTTAGCACCATTCATAATTGACTTCATTTCCTCAATAGACATCACTAGACATAAAATTGCAAGAATGTGCTCTCTCAATTGTTCATCTTCAGTTCTAGCATTCACTCTACTAATTTCTAAAAATTCAGATAGACTTTTGGGTAATGCAAACATTATTTCAATAAGAGCCTTATTGAAATTATTCAAGTACTTTATTGAAGCTTCCTCAAGAATTATTTTACCAACACTATCAAAGGTGTCATACCATTCACAAATATGCCTAATATTACCATCGTTAATTAATGCTTTCTCCACTTCTTCTATAGACATATTTGTTTTGTCTGTTTTTATCTTTTTCTTCCCTTTATCTTCACTGGAGGGCTTGTCCTTAGAGAATATTGTTTCCTTTGTGCCATTTTGCTTGATTTCTCTTATCTCTGCATTAGATTCAGTTTCTTCACCTTCAAAAACAATAACATAAACTCTTGTGCTTTTGTCCTTCTTCCTTTTTCCTTCTCTCTTGAATGACTTGGCTTGAGCTTTCACAAGACTTGACTTCTTTGTAGGACCGGATGAGAGAGTAGAGCTTCTTGTAGATCTAGTTCAGGTAGAGGATACTATTAGACTAGAAAATTCAATTGTAGTTGGCCCTCCTGCTTCATCTTGTTCTCTCTTTCTTCTAGCTTCTCTCATAGCTTCTACACATATACCCATTCTCTCTGTAAAGGCTTCCACTTCTCTTCTTACTCTCCTAACTATCATAGGATTCCTTAGTTGATTATGTACTTGTATATCCTTCTCTAAAAAAGTATCAAACCTTTGTTCTATCGAATCTTGAGGTTTACACAACTTTTCAGCATACATTTCCAAAATATGTTCTTCAACTTCATAGCCCATAGGCATTATCCACACTATTCTAGGATCTATAGCTTCCATCAAGCATTGATCAATGTCAACCATAAAACAAATAGTGTCTTTGAACTTATCCATAATAGACTTAGGAATTCTTTCTCTTGCTTGCATCTCATTCTAAAATTTCTTGAAATAACCCCAGACTGCAGTATTCCTTGTCTTCCTATCACCAAATCTATGCAAGATATCTCTAATTTGAGTAGATATAAGTTTATTACCTTCCCATTGTAATTTTTCAAATCTTAAAAACTTCATTCATAAAGTAACAAAAAAAAAACAATAACAAATTACCATATTTGAAGGAATTATTCTTATCTTTCTTAATTTTACCAAGATTTTCCATCAAATGGCTTCTAAGTAACTCACATAGATCATACTTTGCATTCTCCTTCACCAGTTGATATACTATATAGATAGTTGTACCAAATATAGTATTATCTTGGCTAGAATGATAGATTTTGTAACTAGTGACCATAGATGAAAATCTGACATCCACATCAAAAATATCATAGATTGTCATAGCCTTTTTATCAAACACTAAACCGGTTGCATCAACAACTGTCTAATTCTTCATAGACTTCAAGATCGACAACCCACCAGAGGAATTTAAACTAGTAACAACAATTATGGCTTCTTTTATAATCTTAAAGAGTTGATTTAACCACATAAATTTGACATGAAATTGGCTCAAAATATACTAGACGCACCCGCTTTCTTCAAACATAGGAAATTTAACAATCTGCATGAATTTATTCTCCTCTAGGGTTTTGAATTGAGGTTTAACACATAAATCCTCTCCTACAATGTGATTGTTGTAAAAATTCAATAACTTTGATCTCCCTAACTCCTAAAATTTTGCGTGAATGTATTCCCTAATGTCTTCAATATGCAAGCCATTGTACGAAATGGGTGAAAATGCACCAAAGGGCTTTTTCTGAATAGATTTGGCAAGATTCCACTTGAATTTAGGATGGGGTCTATCCTTGATATCAACTACCAATGGAGTACCCATTTTCACAAATTCATAAGTTCACAATTTTTCCTGATAAATACCTTTTCACTGCTTTAGGGTTTGATTTTCGAATCTCTTTGACACTTGAATCTTTGCCAAATTTTGCTTCAGAGCTCTCCAAACTTCTTCTTCTAAAAGTGAAAAGTGACAAATGAAAAATGCAAATGAATTTTTAATATTCACACACCTAACCTTTTTTCACAATAAATGATTTTCCCCTAACACATTTGGATACCTTGTTTCCACACTTTGAAAGATAACTCTTCTATAGACCTTCAATTCTTAATAAATACTTTCTCCAACTATTTCAACAGCATCTGTAGATCATTAATGCAATAAATGCACTCATCTATATCTCAGTACCAACAATAGACAAAGGTTTTGAAGGATTTTATTGAGAAATCCCTCTAGGTCAGAGACCATGAACTAATTCCCGGATGAATTACCATAATCAGATTCTGGTGATAGCTCATTTTCTAGAACAACACTCTTCTTCACCCATATCTTCTTCATTTTCTACTTGATCTTAGTTGTAGTGAATTTCCCTTTTCCCTTTTCATTCTTTTGCATGTTTCTTCTTTGATTTACCAGACCCTTTCTACTTCTATAGAATCTAGCAATGTGACCGGATTTGTTACAAATGTAGCACACCACATTTCTTTGTCCAGACCGGTTGTTCTATTAATTTTCTCTTGATCTACACTCGTTAGAAATATGGCCAAATCTATTGCACGCATAACATATCACATCTCGATTGAAAAATTTGTTTGACATATTGTAAGAGAGGGGGACCAACCACCACAAGGCCCAAGGTCATGAAAGACCAAGAGTAGTATGGCTGCCCTAACTTACCTCAATTTAAAGGAAGGTTAGGATAGATGGGATGAGAATGATGAGGACTATGAGGTCCTTTGATCACTCTAAAAACTAGAGAGTTGAAAGAGACTAGATGATTTGATCTTAAAACTCAACTCTACATCTCAAATAGCTCTTTTCCATAGAATAGAAGTGTAGTTCTGAGATGAAATTGCAACACACTCATGTCTCATAGGTGCGCTAGAATCTGTACAGCCAAAAAACTAGAGGGGTGAGGTTAAAATTTAGAAGGGAAGTGAAGAACAAGAATAAGAAGAATGAAACACATAGAGAAACATGATAAAGGAATTAGATTACCACAAGGGTGATGAAGATGATTTCGCACAACAATCTTCTCGCCAGCTTACTCCAAGATCTTTCAACCTACACACAGAAAAGTAGGAAAATGTTGGGGGGGGGGTTGTTTAGAGTTTTTCCTCAGTTAGATCCCTATTTTGGTGTTTCCACCTCAACAAACAACCAAGTTTGCAATGACAGAAATAATGATAAAGAAGGGCATACAAGCTATGTAAAAAAAAGACACTACACTCAACCAAAAAAATAGAGAATATAAGAGGAGCTTACCACCTCCATCCAAAGCGCTCAAGGCTTGTGTAGGATAAAATGAGAGGAACTCAAGCCTCTGGTACAATGGTTTTTGTCCTGCATTCACACTATCAGAGTGATGGAGTCGTAGATTTATGCAATGGAGTGTGAAGTGCTACTACAAAGCTCAAAGTGAGTGAATGGAATGGAGAGAGTGCTCAAACGCTCTTCCAAAACTTCTTCCAAACTTGAGAATGGATGAGAGTGAAGAATATGAAGGAAGAGGATGAAAAATGAACATATTCAGGTCAGCCAATTGAAGAGGGGCATTACACTTTGACTTCTAATTGGAAGTATAACGTCTCTACATAATCTAGTCATAGGAATATGCTAGGTATGTAAGCACACCACACAGACATCTATGTGTCACATGGAAATCCCCAATAAAAATTCATCCATTGAAACACAAACATGGTGCCACATGTGATGTGGAGAGTGGACTTAAGTGGAATTAAGCCTCCACCTTAGGTTTTCTAAAGTGTAAGGGGATAAAAGGGAATTTGTGTTCGGGGTGCAAATTCATGCTTATACATTTTTCCCCCAATTTAGCAAGAATGAGTACTGATGAGTTCTTCCGTAAAGTAGAGTAGTCAGAGTAACAAGGTAAGAGATATATACCTGAATTGACAAGGAAGTAGAGCATAGTCTAGCAAACTCGGAAGTGCAAGAGAGGACTTCATAGTTCAATGGAACTACAAACTTGAAAAATGAAAGTACCTTATAAGCTCACAGTTCTACAAGGAAGGCATCCTTCAAGAACTCTCACATGAAGGAAACCAAGAAGAGAAAATTATAGACCCATAGAACTATGAGGAAGGTATCCTCAAAGAGTTCTCACATGAGGGAGACTGAGTAAAGGGGACTTTGCAGAGTTAGAGAGGGCGACATGTTTACCTACAAATTGAGCATGTCTAGAAGTGGTTGTGCAAGCCAATGAATGGAAAGTCATGTACAACATTGCTAAGTTGTGAGACTTTCAAACGGCTCCCTCAAGAACACTTCAAAAGGAAGGAGGGTCCACTCAAGGGATGCATTGTTTGAAAAGTGAAGTCTAGTTGGGTTGTCCCCAAGCTAGACGTAAGGATGTGAAGTAGGTCTAGTCAGGCTGCCCCTGGACTCGACACGAAGAAGTAAGATCGGTCTAGTTAGGATTCCTCTGAGCTAGATATCATAGAACTCAATGAAGTCTTTCAAAGGGCTTCCTTGAGAACCCAACGTGATGAGGAGGGGTCCACTAAAGGGACACACTTGCTCAAAAGCTAACATCTTCCTTCTCAAATCGATTTGTCATCAAGGAATCCTTTTGAAAGATGTTCACTTCATTAAGGAAATTGAAAGGGAGGACATGCGCCCATGTCAAGGGAATATTTAAGACTATTTCCATGTTTGAGGGAGATCACTAAGTCCTTTCTTTGAGAACCCATGATGAATCAAACATGTTCTATTAGGGTTTCAAGTTGAGAATATGACTCCAGGGAAGAAATGTATGAAGGGTCTTGAGGAAGGATTCATTTTTGCAATGAATGCACTCTTCTAAAGACCAAATAGTATAGAATTGGAATTATCACACATAAGAGGGACAACTAAAGAAAAGAAGAGAGAAAGACCAAGAGAAAACAGGAGAAAATCGAGTACACCCAACGAGCACAGGGGGATCTAGTTTTTTAGGGTTAGATATGACTTTACTTATATTAGGTAACTATGGTAAGAGGTGAAAGATCATAAATCCCCAACTAGATCAAGAAGAATGCATGAAAGACAAGGTAAGATAAAAAAAAAGGGTCAACATGGAAGGAGGCCCAAATTCTGTCGATGCTTTGCATTATCCCCAATTTATCGAAATCCAATCACAAACATGGAAGAATGAAGATATACATAGAGGAAGGTCTACAAAATAAACAACATTCCCATATCCAAGCACCAAAAGAGGTGACAAGGGTCATCTAGGCAGATATAGCATGATCATGGGGGAGGAAATTACGACACACACATACACATCCCATCTAAAGATCAAGAAGAGGGTCTCCCCCTAACACTATTCAACTAAAAGTTCATCATCTTCCCACTCTAGATCATCGTAGGGGGGAGGATGATGAGGTTGCAATGGTGTAATGTTAAGGGGAGGAGCTTTCAATTCTCTCACAACAAGAGCCAAGGTAGAGGGACCTTTGAGGTCTTCATCACTAAAATCTTGTGGGTCTAAGGTCAATGACCTTGTGAAGATCACTGACAGGGTCAGAACTTCATCCACTGAGTTAAAAATACACTTGATGGTAGTGTCATGTTTCACCTTAGCAGATGGAGGAGTTTGCACTTGAGGTTCACCGCTGGGCTCACCAAGAGAATCGAAAGTAGTGACAAACTCAAGGGAGGTTGGGTCGGGTTCTATTACTAGGGAAAAACAAGTCAATGTAAGGCCAACTTTTAGAAAAGGTGGGCTCTTCTTATGTACTCCATTACTACAGGGACCATGCTCTACCCTCTTCTTCATTGGAGGAGGTAAACTCCTCACAGATGAAGCACGAAGGGTCAAGGTAGAAAAGGAAAGGACTATAGTGGATATGATTGAAGTATTTACCATATCCACCGGCTTCGAGAATGGTGAGACATCCAAGATGAGAGTCAACAAGGGTGGCTGATGGAAGGACTGATAAACACTTTCACCTTTCTAGGCACATGTTCACCTATAGTGGAAGTCAAGAGGGGTTCAAAGCTAGTTTTAGCAGGGACAGAATGGGGGAGAGAGGAGGAAATAGCAGGAGGTGTAGTCATCTCCTCCTGCTTCTTTGGTAAAGAGGCTTGCTCGGCCAGAAGATCCTTTTGCCAGTGCTTGTGCTCACATGCAAGGCAGTTCCTATGGCTCTTCAAACCAAAAGATAGAGCTTGTGAAGGGATGGAAGGATTATGCTCAGCCATGGGAGTGTCCTCCATGGTTGTTTCCAATAGAAGGAAAAACTCTTAGATGGGAGTAGGAGGAGTATGTTTGGAAATGGCAAGAGGAATCGACTCTAGTACCTTAGTGGTGGGCCTCTTTCTGCTTGGGAAAATTGGAAGAGGTCTAGGAGAAAATTCTCTTTGTGAGCCTCTCTTTCTACCATACAAATAGTACCAAGGTCCATGGGACCCATTAAGGAGATCCAATATCCTGATATTCAGCTTTCACCAAGGAGTCATCATCAGACATAGCAGGTAAAGCCCAAGCTTTCACATCCAATAATCCTCCCAAGAAATGGGAGTAGACGAATCAGCCCAAGAGAGAATGAGATTCTCCTTTCCCTTTTGGAAGGAGGAGGCAACTAGTGGCTCAGCTACTAGAAGGGTCAGCTTCAGCTATCTTTTCCTCCAATATTATGCTTCACATAGTTCTTGTAAATTAGGTTCATTCTTTGTGGGAGTGGACCAACTAGAGTGGGCCAAAAGTGATCCAACGAGTATCCCCCATGAGATACCACAGGGTGATATCTAGTATCATGCACTACATGCATGACACCTTCATGGGAAAACTTAAGGCACTTATGAATTTTTGAGGTGATCCCATTCATGGAAGCTAGCCAAGGTATACCTAGCTTCACCTTGAATACGTCTAACTTAGAAAGGTCTGACTCATGAATGACATCAAAGAATATGTCTACATTCCTAGGTCCCACTAGGAAGGACAATGTTATCAATCCATAAGGTTTAAATGAAATTCCATCATGTGTACGAATGATCAATTTTGATTTTTCGTATTCCTCCCTTTGTAGGGAGTTCAAGAGTAATGTCTCCTCTATAATGACATTCACTATGCTCGCGGGGTTGACTAAGACTCATGTCACAATGTTTCCATTGAGGTGACTGGGAATGTAAAGTGGAGAATATTTTCCATTTGCTGGCACATATTGGGAAGAAAACATTACATTCGATGAGCCGATCAAAAGACAAGGAGAGGGAGTAACATTAACCATTTTAACATACACCTTGGGGTCAGAGACAAAATTAGAGGGATTGATAATCATGTTAGTAGAATGTGATGGAAATGCGTCCGTGTATATCTACAGCTCACTATTAACTTTCACCATTGATTTGTTTGTATTTTGTTTGTTCCCATCAAGATGAATAGTACCATCCTTGATGCAATCTTGTATCTCATGACGTAGGTGCATGCAATGTTGAGTATCATGTCCATTAACTTGATGGTACTAGAAATATGTGTTTTCCTCATACTAGTTAGGATATGGTTCTCTAACTGGTTTGGGGGTTGGTAAGCTAAGGATCTCATCCCTCAACAAATATTTCAAGATGGAAGAGTAATATTATAATAACTTCATAAACTTTCAATCGCACCTGAGGTCATTGTTATTCATAGCAGCTACTACATTTGTGATGGATTTACCTTTTCTAGAGATTGATATTATAGACTTCCCTTCAACACGGGAGAACGAGGAGAAACCCCCAAATTGAACCACAGTCTATTGGTACTATCGTAAAGCTACACACAAGTGTGAAAAATATGGGTATTTCATAAGGGAAAAATTCTCTTGCAAAGGCCTTTGTAAGCTCCCTATGAACATATTTTGCACATCAGAGTCAGGTAACAGATATGATATTTGTGAAAAGAGTGCTTGATATCATGCTATGAAATCTATAATCTTCTCATGATCTCCTTGTTTACACCGAGAAAGGTTAGAGAAGGTCATCTTCAGTTGGATGTTGGCTTGGAACTCTCATAGGAACTGGTTCACATGATAATCGAATGTGAACATGGAATTGTCAAGCCAAGAACAATACCAATCAAGCATTGTATCTTTAAGGGATCGCGGAAATAGTTTTTCCATCAATGCATCATGATGGAAGAAATATGTACACAAGGAATTAATGGAAGACACATGTGTCTATAGGCCCCCTTTACCACCATATTTCTCAAATTTAGGAATCTCCATCCCTTGCAGGAAAGGAGTGTTCAGAATTGCAACTGACAATGGGCTATATCACAAGAAAGGCTAGAAAATAGGCTGAGTTGAGGCTTGAGAAAGGTTTAGCAACTGATTTTGCATCCTCCCCATATTTTGAAGGAGGGTGTCTAGAATAGGGTCATTAGAAGACATAGGACCACTAGAACCACCACCAAAGCCACCACCTCTACCACCACTATGACTAACACCATAACCACCATTGATGCCACCACCACTAGAGTGACCTCTACTAGAGCCACCGCCACTTCCAAGGCCACCACCATGACCTCCATTGGAGTCACCTCCACTTCTTAATTTTATGCCACCATAGCTTCTACCTATCACCTCGCCAAATCCTCCACCACCGGAGGTGGAAAAAGGGGTGAAGTGGAAACCTAAAGGGTGCCTATTTACTTTGAAAATTTCAGAATTCTTAGAAGTAATGGGTATATTGACTTAAGGGACCGTTTCAGCCATGTATATAGATGTAGGAGGCATCAACATCTCTATTTGTCTCTCACGTTCCTCAAAGAGGCCACCTTGTACCATGCGACTATGGTTCAAAGGGGAACATGCTTCAGCCAGACTAGTGAGACTAGTGAGACTAGCTAGGAGTTCTATGCCTATCCGGTATTTTCCCACCATACATCTTTTTAGTGATTACTTTAGCAGCCCTAGCCAGGTTCAACTTTCCTTCTAGGTGATTTTCCAACGCACCCAACCCTTTGCTAAGGCTAATGACGTATTCATAAGGGATATGGATGGACTCATTCTCATCTATAGATGAGGAGGTCACTGATGTAGGAGGGGTAGGGATGCGATCAATTTCATCAAGGAATCTAGATTCGCCTCACAATACATGCTCCTACAGGAAAAGGCCAACCACATAATAGGAGAAAATATCGGTAGTGAAACTAGAAGATACCTTCATCTTATCCATTGGAAGGTGCCACAAACTTCTTCTGACTATGTGCCCAAAGGTCGTAGACTGGGTTGTGATGCTCATAAACCCTCACAACACACCAATGTGCAAGGACCAAAAGGTATAAGAGAAAAGGCTCTAAACACCAATGAACAAGTAGACACTGGTTCATGTTAGGTTCACCAAAACTATAAGAGATGGGGACCAACCACTACAAGGCCCTAGGTCATGAAAGGCCAAGAGAAGTATGGCTGCCCCAACTTACCTCGGTTTAGAGGAAGGTTAGGATAGATGAGATGAGAATGATGATGACTATGAGGTCCTTCGATTACTTTACAAACCCGAGAGTTGAAAGAGACTAGATGAGTCAATCTTAAAATTCAACTCTATATCTCAAGTAGCTCTCTGTGATAGGACAAAAGTGCAGTTTTGGGATGATAGAGTAGTGCGCTGGAATCTAACAAGTGCGTTGGCATCCGTAGAACCAGAAAACCAAAGAGGTGAGGTAAAACTTTAGAAGAAGGACTGAAAGCCTAATTTAGAAGTTTCCTGAAGTGAAGAACAAGACTAAGAAGAATTAAACACAAAGGAAGTAGATTAACACAAGGGTGATGAAAATGATTTCACACAACAATATTCTTGCTAACTTACTCTGAGATCTCTCCACCTGCACACAAAAAGGTGAGAAAATGTTGGTGGGGTTATTTAGGGGTCTTCCTCAGCTAGACCCCCATTTGGGTGTTTCCACCTCCATGGACAGCCAAGTTTCCATCGATATAAATAATGATAGAGAAGGGAATACAAGCTACATAAACAAAAGACACTACAAAATAGTATGTGCTTACTCAACCAAAATGATAGAGAAGATAAGAGGAAATTACCACCTTTTCCCAAAGAACTCAAGGCTTGTGGAGGAGAAAATGAGAGGAATTCAAGCCTCTACAGCAATGTTGTTTGTCCTACGCTCACACTATTAGAGTGATGGCATGGTAGATTTTTGCAATGGAGTGTGAAGTGCTACTACAAAGCTTGAAGCTATTGAATGGAATAGAGGGAGTGTTCAAACAATCTTGTAAAAATTCTTCCAAACTTGAGAATGGATGAGAGAGTGAAGAATATGAAGGAAGAGGATGAAAAACAACCACATTCGGGTTGGCTAGACAAAGAGGGGTATTACAATTCAACTTCCAATCAAAAGTGTAACATCTTTGTAGACTCGAGTTGCATGAATCTACTAGGGACATAAGCATGTTGTGTGGATGTCTACACCTAGTGTAGGTGTCCCTGATAGAAATGCCTCTACCAACACACAAACAGGGTTTCAAGTGTGATGTGAACAACAGACATAAGTGGAATTAAGCCTCTTCCTTAGGTTTTCTAAAGTGTAAGGGGGTAAAGGGGAATTTGCGTGAGGGGTGAAAACTCACACTTATACACATATTTGTGCATTCAACTAACTTATGACCATACTTATTGTACTTGAAACACTGACCAAAAAATGATGGACCACTTGAGTTCATTCTTATACTACATCGAGTACCCATGTGACCAAATTTATTGCAAAAAAAATAGTAACCATAGAATCTTTGAGCATTACGTTGTCTTATCAAATACCATCCAGATTTGTTTATCTAATTTCCTTGCCTAAATATCCTTTATCTAGATCTGGAACTTTCTCCTTCCTCATATCCAAGACCTTGCTTGTCACTTTCAGTCCTTTGAATTTTAATCAGTTCATCAAGCTTAGCTGAGCTAATCATGAACTTCTCCTTGAATTAATTTGCAATAGTAAGTTCATCTCTGAGGGTAATAATTTGTCTTTCAAGTTCTTCTTCATTGTTTCTAGATTGCTTCAATTCAAGTGCCAGATTAATGAATCAATCAATAATCTTATTTGAATTCTTCAGATTTCTTTTTCAAGGACTGAGCAAGGTTCTCTTCATTCTTCTTTATTTCTTCAATCTCCTTGGTCATCCTCATCATAATATATTCCATCCCATGCTTTAGGACCATATTATCTCTAGTAAGATTTTCACATTCTTCTATCTTTTCCTTTAGAGCTTGACTCAGTTGTTCATCTTCCATGCTTTTACTATCATTCGGCTTATTCCGATCATAGAGTCCCCATCTCTTCTCCCTAGACTTATTGATTTTATCTTTCAATGACAATGAATTTCTCAAAATCCACGAGGTTTTCTTACAATTTACGAACTTCAGATTTTGAATGATCAAGATCATCTAGGGCCACCAAATTTTTTTGCTAAAGACTATTTGAATCCATTGAATTACTTTCCTTGATCTTCCCCAATTTGTTAAAATTATTTCAAGGAACTAAGCTTTGAAACCAATTGTTGGAATCAAGGAACACTAAGAGGGGGGGTGAATCATTGTTCTCCACTTTTTCACTTTATTAATCTAATGGTTAAATCACTTAAAACATTCAACCAAAAGAAATATGCATGAACATAAGACAAACAACCACAACAACACAACATAATGATTTTTATGTGGAAACCCTGTTAGGGGAAAAACCATGGTGGAAGGTCAATCCATAATATGAGTATACTCAGAAATAAGTGTTTACAAAATGAGAACGCACTTGCATTCAAGCACACTGCCTAGAGCTCACTACTCAAAAATAGAGAGGCTCACTGCCTTACAAAACATTTAGATTAAATCCATATAAATAATTGAATTGAGGAAGTAGCATCTACTAAATCTTGATTATAGTTCTAGTTAATCTCAACAATCGAATTATTGACCTTCTATTTGATTCTACTCTTCTTCTTTGACTGCTTTGACTCACAACACAAATCCTTTTATGCATAAGTGAAACTATGCATAATCACTTTATAATCCTTCTAATATTCACAACATACATCAAAAAACACTGCATCTATATCAAAATGATATAATTGATCATTTATATATCCATAACTAGAGATTTAATTGCTATATGTTGGCTCCAACAAAATAGGAAACATATTTAGAAATTGTCAACCTGATCCATAATTAATTCTCAATTCGCATCAACCAAAGTTGGCCATACCATAATGATGACCTAAATAAACATGTTCACATAAAAAAAATACTTAAAAAATTACTCCTCATATATCTGCAAAAATTAATCATCTATATCTTCTATCTTACACACAGATCAATACGAGCCTCTAATATTCAAGAATAAAAGAGATCATATACCAAACAACCTTCCTTGAGATCTACAACTAAAAATAATAACATAAAATTGCATGTGAATCGATGAACACAATTATGTCAGATGCTATGTTCTTTCTTGATAGTTAACCACGAAAATTTTATCTAACTTTTGGTATGATCAAATGATGTAGTGTGGATAAAATCACTGACTAGGTTTTCCATCAATGACAACACCAAATAAAATTTGCAGTGTTTATTTCCAACATATGGGAAATATGATTCTATCCTCAATCAATTGGGTTAAGTCTTTTCTCTTCAAAGGCTCAATCTTAGGATTTATAGGCCTTTTGTTTTTCCTTACAGGCTTAGCATATAGATATAATTCAATGGTATATTGGGAAGGGCCTAGGTCAAAAAACTTCAGGTATTTATAAGTCCATGTAACTACATAATTTTATCTATTGCAAAGATCTATGAAACATTCACGTACAGTAGTAGAGCATACCTTTCCTAATTGTAAGGAATTTCCCTCTACAATCTCAATTGTCTTGAAGTCGCCCTTCTTTGAAGCTAAGTTCACCCTTTTCTATTTTAATAGATCATAAGGGTTGAACATACCCTACAAGGTGATGAGACCATTTGGTTGCTTGTTGCTACTCAGCTGCACAATCTAGTCACCATACTAATTTTGTATTTTGAATTGGTTTCTTTTAAAAATTTCTACCTCTTCTTGCAAAAAAATCACTATTTGTTGTTCATTTTAAAATACCTACCAATGATCTTGATTATTCAGAATAGAAGGCCTCACAACAAGCTTTATATGCTGCTCTTTTTTTACTACAATATGTGTTGGTATGTCAAACTGAGCACCAACTATTTCAAGCCATCAACATGCTTTTTTTATTTCTTAGAGTTGTTTGAATGTTAAAAACCTCAAAACCTTCTATCAAACCCAAAAATTGATGTTTGTAGGATTTGAGAAGATTTTTATTGGTTGAGCTTTGATTTCTAACCTGGTGAACAACCAATTCATTTTCATCAAATACTTGCAATAGAATTATGTTCCCTTTTTGTGCATGTTGGAGACATTGGATGAGTGCATCATACTCAACCACATTGTTAGTGCAACTAAATTGAAGCTTGAAAGAGAAGTAATACTTCTCATTATTTGGAGATACCAACATTACACCAACACTTCCACTATTTTTTTTCTAGATCCATCAAAAAAAAAAAATTCCACAATCCCCTTAGATTTCCTTAAGTTTTTATGAGATTGGTGATGAGGACATTTTCTTCATGAATACGATAGGTGGCAAGACTAGTTTCATCCAATTCAACTATCATAAGTGAGTTAAATTATAAAGTATTTCTTCATTCTTCCAACAAAAAACCAAGTACCTCCTCTATAGGATTTTCAAGCTCATGAATAGAAAAAAGGTAAACAAATAGGGTGTTATGGGAAAATGTTATGAAAGGGGGGTTCACCACAATGATAAAAAAAAACCCCATTTCCCTCTATTTCATACAAAGAAATGAGATCCAAATAATGAAATGAATAACAACCAAAAGGTGAGTCAAATCAAGGTATGAATTAGAAAATTTCCTCTGTATACAAGGACAGGGGTATGAGTCAAATATAACTTTGGGGAGAAATGTTAAGACCATAAAAAAACTCCAAAATTTAAGCTATAAAATGCTAATGGAAGACTATATCCAAAATTGATAGAAACAAAAATCAAGAGGTGGATTTGGAAAGGGGAGAATGATATGTACCATTCACCAAAATTCACTTTTTGAATCTCACCAAGGACTCATTCGCCCTATGGTGAATGGGCCATGGCTAAGGATCTACTAAAATACTTTCTAGGTTCTCTTATGTTGTGTCTACACTCCCAAATTTCCAATTCTCACTATCGGACAACCAAAAATAAATTTTGTAGAAGATTTTCCATGAAATGAAAAAAATTCTAGCAACTTTGACAACATTGTAACTTTATTCATTTTTTCTCTTCAAAGGATCTTCCACCTAAAATCTACAATCACACATCAAAGAGAGAAAAATGTTGTTTGTTAGGTGAATGGGGGTTTTCCTTGGTCAAACCCCTCTTTGGTAATTAAACCTTGAAATGAAACAAAATAGCATAAAGGAATGATGAATTAACAAGCAATGCCAAAAATCACCAAACCTTTGTTTGAACCTTGAATAGTAGATATGTAACTTGGATGAATTTGATTCAATGGAAGTGGATCTTGATCATGAAACTTGAATTGAATTGTTTTCCTTTGAATGATTGAATAGATATTGAACTCTACATCACCATATTAGATCAAACAACATGCATAATGCAAAAAATCCTGGACATGACAACGAAATCCTGAATGTTTCAATAATATTCAATAACGCTACTCATGAATTCCTTTAAAATTCTCTTGCGTGATCATAAAATTTTCTCTATGATTTGAAGACTTGAAAATCTAGGATGCTCTCTTAAAAATTATAGGTGAAACTAAGTGAAATGACCTCTTATTTATACATATCTTAACTTTAATTCTTCAAATTCAAATATCACAAGCCAACATGTGAATACACATTTGAAGTCATTTAAAAACTGCCAAAAACATCATTTGAATTTAGGTCCTAGGTGTAAGTGAGGCCCCATTTGCTCTATGGAAAATGGGTCCTAGGTCACTTACCTATGAAACACATTGCTCAATGTTAAAAATTATGTTATGACATTTATGAATGTCGGGTTTATCCCTCAAAAAATGGAATTAATTAGGCTTGGATTTGAATTTAAGGGTCCAATTAAGCAAAATTAAACTCAATTAATTAATAAAGCCCTATATTAGTGTGAAATTATAAAGGTACACATTAGAACACAAAAACAAGGCACAATTAAGTCCATTTTAATAAATAAGGCCCTAAAGATAATGCAAATACGTGAAATACATATTACAACACTAAATTAAGGCATAATTAAGATTTTTTTTTATTAATTATTCATTCCCAAATTAAGTGTAAAAATGGATTATTTTTCCTACACTAGAAATAGAACACTCCTCTTTTTGATCATGGAATGTGTACTTCACATTTACAGGACTAGGAGTGTAAGGCTCTATATGATCCTTTGTTATGGGCTCATGTCTTATGGTTGATTTAAAACCATATATGATTCTAAATAACATGTCAGACCAGTCAAAAGATAGGTATCCACCTATCTTAGTAGTGAAATCTCTAGACAAACAAATAGATAACTAAGTAGGGAGGTTTCTGATAGAGATATCTTGCAACATATCATAGATAGGGCATGCATGCAAGGTCAATTTCAAACTCTTAATTTCTCCCACTATTTTGACAATGGTGCCATCCAACTATAAAATCCCTTTTGTTGTAGACTCATTTTTAATACCAAGGAGATCAACAATCACTTTAGGCATGACAAAACTTCTAGTCCTAAAATCTATCATATAGTTATGCACTATATCATTTCCAATAATTAGAGAAAGATAAAAGGGAGGTGGCTTACTTATTTTTTTAGATTTTCATTTTTCTCTAGGTTGCACCAAGCTTCTTGGTGGAGTAGCATGTACCTTTTCTAGTACATCAACAATTTGTTTATGATATTTTAAATCTTGTTGTAGAAAATCCCTTTGTGATGGAATGTATAGGGCCTCCCACATTATAATATTCAGGTTAGCCTTCTTCATCTGATCAACAATGTTAAATAGAAGTTGGTTGGCCTTAGGAGGAACCTTTAGAACAAAAATGTTTGATCTTGTTTCTTGGGTGATTTTAGGTTGCTTCATTGCTTGTTTGGGCATACTTAGAATCTTATTTGATCGTGGAACATATTTTGTTCTACCTATTGTTCTAAAATCTCTATCCTGTTGAGGTTGTTGAGAGACTGATGATTTCCTAGCCATGGAAGATGTACCACCCTCCATTGCTCCTCCTTTTGATATTGCATTTTGGGTTATTGTTTCAGAAACTACTTTTTTACACCACAAAATTCCTCTTGATGCAAATTTACCAATGAACATTATTCATGTGAGTGATTATAGTAGCTAGCAGTTGTTTGGTTGTTACTAGATTGTTGCTCTAAAGTAGAGGTTTCATTCTGAACCACTAGAGTTTGTACAAACTCTCCAAATTTTGGTAGACCTTTTGACTATGGTACTTCTCACATGGGTAACACCAATCCTACTCATGGGCTATATTAATTTTAAGTAGGACCAAAACTTTAGAAATGTTGGTAGCAAGTTGACATATGCTATTCATTGGTTTGGTATGATTCAATTTTGTCCTTCATAAGATTGTTTATTCTTTTGATAACCTTCACCTTAATGCTAATATGACCTACTATTTTGAGTTTGCTACCTATCAATTTCTATTAACTTATATTAAATTTTAGAGAAAGGTTCCCCAATCTTTTAGAAATGCAACAAAATTAGAAGGTTGGCTTGTGGAAACCACTAGAATAGGAGCCACCAGGATATGAGCTACATTTGGTTTTGAAGGTTTCTCTAGAAATAAAGGAATTGGTGGCTTAGGATCTATCTTCCTAGCCTATATCAAGATTTTTTTTTCTCTTATGGCAATATCCTATGCACCTAGTAAGGTAAATCCTCCCATAGATTGAATCATAATAGTTGTATCACTATTAAGAGATTTTAAGAAATAAATGAAGGCGTATTGAGGAGAAGGTTTCAGCAATGTAGGGATTTTATTCCAAGTCTTTTGAAATCTATTGTTGAAGTCACTCATTAATTCATGAGGTTCTATTTTTATTATTGTCAATTGTTTTACCAAGGACTATGAATGGTGGTCATATACCTGCACAAACATAAAGAACAAACATATAATTAGCTCATTATGCAAGTTAGAAGCAACATTTCCCATGAGATTAATTTCAAACAAGGAAACAAGATATATTGTAAAGAACGTAATGAAAGAAGTTAATAAATCATATTAAAATGAAAAAAATCTCAATCCCATGAGGGAATTGGTGCCATCTTGATGTGGAAAACGGTGCTTTCACAATTCCTTCCAAGATTTGATGATTAATGATGGAGATTGGATGCTCCTTGATGAAATTTCTTCATAACCTAGCTATAATAGATGAAAATAGATGAAAATGGATAAGGATGGATGAAAATTGCTCAAAACATTGAAGATAATGATGTTGCCTAAAGTTGTAGAATCAAAATTTAAATAAAAGCCTCTTATAAATAAAAGATAATGATTGACAAAGAGGAAAATGGATGAATTTGAGACAAAAGACCAACCAATAGGAATAGGCCACTTGTCAACATGTGATTGGAGGAGTAATGAGTACATTTTGATGAATGTGCAAATAAATATGGTGAGGTGGAATTTTAAATTTGTGAAATGATAAGTTGGAGGGAGAGAGGAATGGAGTAAATTCCACTTGGCTCAAGGCAAAGAACATGTTTTATGTCCTTAATATTGGTGAACATTGGGTTATGAATAGTCAGCTTGTGGCTATCTTAACTCCTAATTAAGTCATATTATCATTATTATATTTTTATTTAGTTTTGTAGGTCGGCCTTCGACTTATATAGGGCTATCTAGGTAGGCCTAGGTGATATCCTAGGCATAAATAGGTATATATAAGAGGTTGTGAGTCTTATTTGTTCATCATGTTGAGTATTGTTCTTATTGAAGACTATTGGAGGTATCCCCCTCAATGTATTTTCAGAATATTTCATATTATATTCTTCTTGTGCAAGTTATTTCATTACAAGTGGTATCAGAGCATGATCTTGGCACTATAGAGGCAAGGTGTTTTTTTCTCAATATTGAAGGCGATTTTGGGAAGAGCATATCTTTCATATTTTAGCAAAAAAAAATCTGATTTTTAAAGGGTTGTGGAAGAACATATTGAAGAAGCCTCAATCCAGATTTGAGAGAAATTGGAGTATATTTGAGCGCCTTATTGAAAAATTGGTGTTTCTACAAATATCACTCTCAAGGCTGCAAATCTGCTTATTTCTTGGAAATTTTTCTAGGGGAGAGGTATTTTGGCCTTAGTACATTAAAATAAAATTTTCAAACAAATGAAATCTCATTTTTCTAATTTATTTCAAAATTATTGGTTTCCATCATGTCGGGGCCTGCAACAAGGGGCAAAAAGAATGTTGTAACACCAGGGAAGACTCTTATTAAGGATGGGGTAACAATAGAGGATATTACTCCTAATGAGGAAATAAGTAAGGTAAAGGATGAAATTTCCTCAATAAAGATGGATGTGTGTGATCTAAGAGGAGATATATCGGACATACAAAGCATGTTAAGTGCCTATATGAATGAACTGAGAAAGTATTTTTCAAGCAACCAAGGTGAAACTTCTAGGTCAGCTAATATTGACAGAAACTTCAATACTCATCTGGGATCTAGGAATTTTTTTTCAAAGGTGGATATGGGAAATTTTGATGGCAAGGATCCTCTAACATGGATAAACCAAATGTAGACCTTTTTTGAAGTACATCAAATCCCAAATGGACAAAAGGTCACAATGGCTTCCCCATATCTAGAACCAGATCAATTAATTTGGTATCGTTGTCTTTGTACTCATTGAAGGAAAAAGGGTCTCACCGTCTCATGGTCAATTTTTATGGAGGAACTCCAAGAACAATATAGCAATAGTGTGACAAACAACTTCTTCAGCCAACTTGCTAAACTTCAACAAATAGGATCAGTTAAAGATTACATTCATCAATTCCAAAATCTATCCTTAAGAGTGGATACAATTACAGAGGATAAATTGAATGATTTATTCTTTTGGTGTCTCAAGGATCACATTCAACATGAGGTGTGCATGTTTAATCCTAGCTCTATAAATGAGTCATTTACCTTAGGATGTAGGGTAGAGCGGAAGTATTTGATTCCTAAAAAGCAAGGGGCTAATGTGACAAGAGAGAAAGGATATTCAACAACTTCTCTTCCTCAACATACTAGGTTGACTCCACAACAAATTGAGGAGAAAAGAGAAAAAGGGTTGTGTTTCAATTGTAATAGCAAATACAGTTGAGGACATAAATGTAGTGAAAATAAATTGTTCTATATTGAAGGGCCAAGTGAGGGAGAAGGGGAGGAAGCCATATATGACTCTAACATGTTAGATTAAGTCCTTGAGGAATTCATCTCACAAGGTTCATCCACTAAGGCTTGTTATGATAAACCAAAACAAAGAGAATTTAACATGATTCAACCTCAAATTATCTGTTAACTGTACCTTCACATAAACCTCAACCTAAAAACAAGCCAGAATTTAAACTTTAGCCACATAAGAACATTTTTTATAGAAATCAAGTAATAATACCATTTCTCATACATACAAAACTCAAAATAATCTGCAACCAGAACAACCAACTTTGACAACCTTACTTTTCCTAGTGCTCCCCATTTAACTTCACATAGTGGGAAGGAGTATGATCTTATTGAAAAACTTAAAAATACTCTTGCAAATATATCCCTATGGGACCTAATTTATAATTCACCTAATTGTCACACCATGCTTCAAAAAACTTTACAACAAGTAGTGGTTCCCCCTAGTACAAATGAAAATAATGTGGAAAGTCTAATAAAAGGAATTAATATAGTTAATGTAGACATTACCTTTCATCAACATGAGCTACCTCCTTTGGAATTGAGAAAGAAAAATGATTGGCCTTTATGATAATAATCATATACAATAGATTAGGAATAAAAATAACCATTTTTTACAATCGTTCCAATCTTAATGTGTGTAATGTCACACTTTTAGATAAAATTGGTGTGGATAAGTCAAAAATTCAACCCGATTCTTTGTGGATTCAATAACATAGGCAAACAACCACTAGGTGTCATTACTTTACCTATTATAGTTGGAGAGGTTACCTTGCAGACCCCTATTCATGTAATTCCTAATAATATTTCATATAATCTTCTTGCAGGGTGACCTTGGATTCATGAAATGCATGTAGTTCCTTCAACCCTTCATCATATAATGAAGTATTCCTACAACTATAAGGTATATCAATTCAAATAGACCCCGAGCATGAAATTATTCTACAAGTTGAAAAAGAAACGACAAGTCCTCTAAATACATTAATTCCAACATCAAACATAGAACCTATGAAAGAGGAAAAATAAAGAAACAAAAATAGTGTCAATTTTATTAGACAATGATTAGGTTTCCTTGGAGTTCAAACCTTTATTTATGGGAGAATACATAATCACAAGAAAAGAAGATGAAAAAAAAAATAAAATGGTTATGTCAATGCAGAACTTGGAAGAAAATTCACAAGAATCTACCTCATCTAACCTTGAAGAAGAAACAAGTAAATAAAAAAATTTGATGAGATAGATTATCAACAACCACCAAACCTAAAATAAATGGAAATACTTTATTGGAGAGGTTAAATGAACTTATGAAGCAATTGGGTCATAGTGGAAAAGGATGTGGAAAGAAAGGAAAAAGAATCCATCTTCCTATGGAACCTAACACGCAAGAAATAAAAAGTGCATTGGGATATTTTCCTTCTAAGATAACACAATCAAACAAAAGACCTTCATTAAACATCAACACCAATAAGTGTAAACCTGAAATCAATCTCACCTTGAAACATCCTGAATTGCTTGATATGAATTCTAAACCATCATGGGGATACTTTGAAGATGATGAAGCATTGAAACAAATGCTAGGATTTTATGATAAACCATCTACTCCTCAAAATAAATGGGCTACATTTGATATGATTAGCTCCAAACAAAAAGATGTATAAAAGGAAAGTAGTGAGATGGACATGAGTAAAGAAAAATACAACCTTGAATTTTCAAAACCAAGTGCACTTCCTCTATGAGATACAATTGGCATACCAATGGATATCAATGATAAGGAAAAATTAATTAAGAAAGGAGAGTGCCTTGATGATGAAGAACAAGAAGATGACACAACTTTAGTCCATGACTTTCTTGAACTTCTTGCTTGGAATTATTTAGATATGCCAATAATTGATGCTAAGATAGTGACACACAACATAGTCCTTTCTGAAAATGCTAAACCAGTTAGCTAAAAGATACAAAATATGAATCCTAAGATAACCTTGTTGGTTAAGAGAGAAATTGAAAAACTCCTTGAGGTTGGTTTCATAATACCTATAGATTATTCTCCTCGGATCTCAAACATTGTCACAGCTGCAAAACCTGATAATCGTATTAGGATGTGTATGATATTTTGTGATTTGAATAAAGTATCTTTAAAAGATAACTTTTCCCTTTCTAATATCAACATGATAGTACATTTGACTATCAGATGTATATTTTTTTGTCATTCATGGATATATTTTCTAAGTACATTCAAATATTTATCAACCCTCAACATCAATAAAAAATAGCATTTACAACTATTTGAGGAATATTTTGTTGGGTTATGATTCCTTTTAGATTGAGGAATGTAGGATCACCATATCAATGAGCCATGACATTAATATTTCATGATTACATACATAAGATTTTGGAAGATTATGTTGATGATATTCTAGCCAAATATTTAACTAGACAAGACAATATGAATATCCTTTGGAAGATCTTTGAGTGAATGCAAAAATACAACATGAGATTAAATCTAAAAAATTGTGTCTTTGGTGTAGATAGTGGGAAACTTATAGGGTTTATGGTATCTCAAAAAGGCATTAAGGTGGATATGAAAAAAATTGATGCTATAGTTAACTTGCCACATCCTAAAAACATCATTCAATTATGCACCTTACAAGGAAGAATCCAAGCTATTTGTCATTTTGTAGCATCTTTAACAAATAAAACATTACCATTTACCCACCTCCTTAAGAAAGATGTGTATTTTAATTGCAATGAGAATTGTAAACATAATTTTGAGATTCTAAAGGATTATCTTGTCACTCCCCCAGTTTTACAACCCACTATGCAAAACAAACCATTCATCCTTTACACAATAGAATCAACTCATGCTCTTGTAGCATTGTTGGCTCAACAAGATGAAAATGGTAATGAGCACCCTATTTATTAGACTAGCCAAACTTTGATAGATTATGAGAAATGATACACAATGATAGAAAAATAGTGTTTTAATCTTGTATTCACTATAAGTAAACTGAAACATTAATTACTGAATTCTAAAATACATGTGATGACAAAATTCGATCCTCTAAAACATCTTTTCAGTAAAATAGATTTATTAGGATACTTAGCTAAATGGGTTGTTTTGTTAACAAGAGTTTGACCTTAAGTTTGTTTCACAAAAATCAATTAAATTACAAGCCTTAATCGACCACTTAGTCGACGCTCCATCACCCCTAGTATTACCTACTGTATAAATTTTCCTTGATGAGAATGTGTGTACTATTCAAAAATTGAAGATGCATGGGAATTATCCTTTGATGGATCTAAGTGTAGAAAAGGCTCTAACACCGGGGTTATAATAGTCCTACCCACAGGAAAAACTATTCCCTTATCCTATCACCTAAATTTCCTATGCACCAACAACACGATGGAATATGTAGCATTAATTTTTGGTGTGTATACTATTTTAGCTTTCGGAGTTCAAAATATTAAAATATTCGATCATTCAAAATTAGTCATTAAGAAAATAACTTGGACATACTAAGAAAAGCATGAAAAATTACCGAAATACAAGGATCTCACAATGAATTTTTTAGGGATGTTTTTCTATGCCCTTAATATTGGTGTACATTGGGTTATGAATAGTCAGCTTGTGGCTATCTTAACTCCTAATTAAGTCATATTATCATTAGTATATTTTTATTTAGTATATTTTTATTTAGTTATATTTTTATAAGCCATTATGCCAAATGACTGGAAAATCAAGTCAAACGGGGTCGGTAAAGCACGACTCGAGAGGGATAAAACCTCACTTAAGTGACGAGTTCTCCCTAGCAGCAGGTCACCGTTGAAACATGACAAGAGGGTTTCAGATGGTCGACAATCAAAGTTACCATGAGTAACTTTGGAACCCTAAAACCCCAGCCCAATTCTCCTGGAAAATTGAAGTCCCACCAGTGGCTCTGACTGGGGATGTATGCCCCCTATGGGCATAGCAAGAATCCAGAATCTCTAGTTTCATAGACCAGATTACTGAATTACATAAGCCTTTCAACATATATATTTCCTTGTTCTATCAACTGGATGTGTGTATACCAAAAATGGTAGCCTCAGGCTACCAAACAAGAGAATCAAGGCTTACCTCTATCAAATACAAAACGTTCCATTTCCTAATAGAAAAAGGAACTATAACATTCACCACTTGATGTTTCGGATTTCATGGGATAATTAATATCTTTGTGACTGTTATGGAGGCTATCCCCACTCAGCCCCTATATTGGTTTAATCAATGTTTTTCCCCACCAATTTAAGAGCAATATATACCATGATAATATTTCACCTTATCCTGCTTCTGGTCATATTTTATAGGGTGTTGGCTCATCTATTCTAGGAAATGAAAACTCTCATAACTTACCTAGTCTGCAACATCATCCATTATGTTATCCTTGGTTTGCATATTGAACTAAAAATTGTCATATATAATAGTATGCAAAGCATCCTTATTTCCATTAGCTATCCAAGATGATACATAACTCGAGGAAACTTTCTCCTAGCACATATTTTCTTGTACCCCTTCATTCATCTCAATATAAAAACCCTCAGAGACAGGTTTAAAAACATCAAATTCACTTTGATTAGAAAAATAGAGCAATACATAGTGGCTTTATTGTTTTCAGCTCTATTTGTTGAATATGTTGATCTTTAAGTGAATAATTCTGCATAGTCTAAAAACACCTTACTGACTACATCAATGGTAGAGGGCAGTAACACCTCCATCTCCACTTTACATAGATAGTCAGGGAACATCATAGGGCCAGTGTTTTCACCACAATACTGGTCACCTCCGATTGTATTCTTCTGATCACAGGTATCAATATCCCTAGATTGTTCATGATTTATATAACTCCCATGTTCTAATGCTAATATATCTAAGGTACACTTCAAATATACATCATCTGACAACTTTTTCTTTACTTGGGAACAAACATGGGGCTCTTCATCCCCACATAACTCTAGTAAAAATAACATTTCTGCTACATTCTCAATACTGAATTCATAATCATTAGCTTGCAACAAAATCTCAGTGATATTAGAATCATAAATAGGATTAGGAAACACAATAGGTGTCTCATAGAATCCTACATCATCTTGCCTCTCAATCTTGTCATTATTTATGCAAATATTTTGCAATGAATGAGCACCCCCTTTATTTTGTGTAGATGCATTCCTGGTCGATTCTTCAATCTCTATCCATTGAATCACTTGAGCCAAATTAGCAGGTTTTAATTCCTCTAGTAAGGAACTCAATCTGGATTCATACAGTTCACAAAACAAATCAATGCATTCATAATCATCAGGTCTTTGCTCTATGGGAATTTGTATTAAGATTTCCAAAAATCTCAAAAAAAACTCATATGATGATTCCTTCTCTTGCCTTCTCATATCATATAATTCTGATACACAAAAAACTTGATCATCTTTAGTCAAATTAGACTGGGTTTCAACTTGAATCTCATTATCATCAAACTGCATTTCTGGACTTATAACACTTCTAGCAAGAATTTTATCATCAATTCTTTGAATAATCGGCTCAGATATTATATTAGCACTAGTTAGGCATGGGTAACCAATACTTGCAGTCAGATACCTCTTCATCATTCAATATTTCATATTATTTTCAATTTCCATAGCTAGCTGATATGCTTGAGGTAGAGTAATAGGTTCTTTATCCCTTAATAAAAAACTCATCCTCTTGTTGAAAGCACCTAAATATACAATCAAGCTTTCAGCCTCATTTGGTCTTATTTCTTTAGGGATCTCCCTTAATGGTCTCGAAAACCTAAGATTAAACTAAGGGACTAATTCATCCTCTTGTATGTGAATCCCCATAAATCCTTTTCTCAATGTGTTGGGATTGAATCTTTCACCGAATTGTTCCATAAAAGCAATCACCAACTGATTCCATGAGTTAATAGAAAAGGTAGGCAGATAGGAAAACCAGTCCCTAGGATCACCTTTTAAGGTTTGCACAAATAATTTCATGACAACATCCTCATGATCAATTTCATAATCACCCATTACATTGATAAAAAAATTTAAATGTTTTGAAGCTGATTTTGCAACATGCCTTGTATATTGAGGTAAATACTTCCTAATTTTCCTAGGAATTGAATTAGGGTAATTACTGATAGCACTAAACATAAAAGGCATATACCTTTGAGTTTGAAAACTCCCAAAAGGGCTTAATATAATGTGTTCTTTTGGCATATTTATGTTTGACCTTACACACGACAGACTATTCAATAGCATAAACTTATCAGGCACATCATTTGTCAGCTCAACCAGGAATTTGTTAATGAGTGAAAAAAGTATTCCTTACTTCCAAGATTTCAAGCAATACAAATGTGTTTCATAAATCATTTTACATATTGTATTACTAGAAGTATGGTAAAACAAATCCTCATTCCCTTGTATATGCTTGACATATAAATTTGGAACCATTTTTATCTTTCATCAAAACACCCATTATAATTAAAAGTAGTGAACTATTTTAGTTCTGGTGAAATACCTAGTAGTTGTTTGCAACATGTATCAACCTCTTTTCTAGATGGTAAAGAGCACAAATTTGGAACTATTCCTTCATTTATTCACTGGTTCTTCAGTCAGAGTCACCACCTCCTTTCAGAGGACAATATATCAAAGAACTTTGAAAGCCTGTTTTCTAGGTTCTGTCAAATTATGGGTTTATAACCCATTACAGAGTCACACCATACCACCAGTAATATCTCCCACAGTCATAACCCATTACCATGGAAGTTTATCACTTATCTTTACTTTGAACAATAAGTTTTGGATAAGCACCTCCTATCCCTATGGTTTTGTTGTCTTCCTGTCTCCTTTTTTTAAAAATTTCTCAGAAGTTCTCCCCAAATAAAACCATCCTTCAATAAATAACTCTAGAACTCCTAAATCCGTTGGTTATAGGACACCATAGACCACACAATTATCATGATTATTTTGAACTACCTCCTTTTGCTTAGTTTGAAAACATTCACTGTGTACATTCAGAACAACATATCATTTTATATGACTCGATAATAGCACTGTCTACAACCAAAAGTTTTGAGTTCATCCCTAGCAGAGTCACCATTTTTTTGGTGTTTAAAATCCACATAGAGATTGCAGATCTCTAAGTGGTAGCCAACCCCTATCAAGAACAACTACAACCACTAGTGGCCAACGAACGAGAGTCAGTTGGGGACTGAACTCTCCTACACTTTTTGCTCTGTAGGACCAAGGTGGGTAAACCTAAATGTGTTCATAAGAATGCCTCATGACTGGTAAGAACACTTCCTACATATAGATCACAATTCCTACACACTCAAAAGGATAGTTATCATTTCATGGTATTGACAGACCAGAGCATGATTACCAGTGCCGAAGAGTAATGGAATTTACCCACTTATTACAACGAAATACCTCCCGAAGGAGGACAAGGTTTTAATAAGTGTTAATGTTTAGTATTTGGATTTCCATGCTTAGAGCTTACAGTCTTAAACCAAAACAAAGGCTAAAAACATTTTTTAGTGCCTCATCCACTGGGAAACAGAATCATATAGAATAAAATCTTGATATTATGAACTTATCTTCATATACCATTACTATCATGAGATATTTCAATACATTAAAATAGTACTTCTTCAAGAATCTTGAGCATATACAACCATGAACATGTAATTGACTCTTCAAGCATTTGATTAAATTCTCAAGTTAAAGCAAGAAAGACAAATTACACTTTCAATTAATTGTTGAAACTGAAAGGAAGAACCCTTGATTACTCCATTCATAATCCATGGCACACACACAGGAGAGTAAACCACCTTAATTTTATAGAATTCTTTTGATATCAGTAATTAAAAAAGAATATCATACTACTATATACAAATCCCCACCCGGGATGATTTCCTGAACAAAATATTCATAATACCTTAACCATAAGACTGAATGTACAAACTTCGAAGCTTCGGACCCAAAACTCTTGACCCTACAATGAGCCATGAAATCTCCTTTATATAACAGGAGAGCAACAAGCATTAGGCCACATTGTCGATACAAAATTGAATTTCAACTCAAAAGTGAAATTTAAATGTACATTCCTTATCATTAGATGACACTATGCATGATAGAAGGAATCAAAAATGGTTATATAGTAACCAGCCGGAGAACAAAATTTCATGCAAAGCACATGCACATCTACGTCCACATGATGAAACAACAAAAGAAAACACATCCAACAAACCCACCACTACTAACCATTAAGAGAACACTCATCCTCGGTACAGGCGACCACTTCGAGTTTGTGCCTACAACAGCGATGGAACCACATCACCTTTACCAGCCATGCGAGCACCGTCCCTAACAACTAGAGCCGATACCCATGGAATTATTGGTTCAATTTCTAGAACCTTGTCATCAAATCCCAAGAGTTTAGTTAGGGTGGCCAAGTAACACCTTTAATCTAAGTCGGTATCGGATTCATCTAAATCCGAAATGATCACCGTGGACGAACAGTACACTAGCTTCTTTCCAACATTTCTTGTAGCACCCTTGGGCAATATGGGTGTAACAGGCTCCATTATGACTGGCGACCAACGAGATCCCAACCTCACACTCCTACGCTTAAATGATTGATTCATGAAAGAACAGATCTCTACAACACACAATAGAAGAAACTCTCCTACACACAGATACAAAAAGATGCAATGTTGATTGCATACAACTCATTCAGTATTTATAAAATAGCCCAGCATGCAGGGTACAATTACTTGAAGGAAATTCAAGCATTCAAACAATTAGTGACCAAGATAATCATGAATACTCCCCGTAGAAAAGCACTGTTCACACGCTAGAGGAAATCAGGTGGAGATCCTCTAGAGAAGAAAAACTTGTGCCACTAATGACACGAGCAATGGCCAAGAAAAATATGCAACGTGAACAACTCACACACCCCTTTCTTGAAATTGAACTGCCAATTCAGACCACATAGTGACAAAATGGAGGGCGAAGATCAAGTCCATGGATGTTGGCAATCCACCTCAACACCCTCAGAAAGCATACCTAATCAAAACCCTCAAAAAATGGTAGATCTGAACCACAGTGGGACCCACATAGTGCCACTTACAAGAAAAGAGAAGCCACGTGCCACACCCTCGCAAACCTCACAATACCCTCTTGGATATTTACTCCACTCGTGCGAGGTGTGCGAGAAACCATAATTAACCCAGTATTAATGGCCATCACCGGTGAAATGATGGTCCCATGTCATATCCAACACCTCGGGAAGAAAACCCACTCATCCATTCACGCCAGATGGTGACATCTTGTGAGCCTCACACCACTTTGATGATGCTAGCAAGAAATCCCATGAGGTCAGTGAGAAGCATCCAAGATCCACTCCTACGCTGGAATGGTTCCTCAAACTTCAGATATAACATTGGAGTGGGGCCCACATTGAAATTCCCGGCGGTGTAGAACATAAGCCATTATGCCAAATGACTGGTGAATCAGGTGAAATGGGGCTAGTAAAGCACGACCCGAGAGGGATAAAACCTCACTTAAGTGACTAGTTCTCCCTGGTAGTAGGGCACAATTGAAACATGACAAGAGGGTTTTAGAAGGTCGACAATCAAAGTTACCATGAGTAACTTTGGAACCCTAAAACCCCAGCCCAATTCTCCTAGAAAATTGAAGTCCCACCATACTCGTCGAAGTAAAAAGGGTCTCAACATCTCATGGTCAATTTTTACAGAGGAACTCCAAGCACAATATAGCAATAGTGTGATAGAAAACTTCTTCAATGACCTTGCTAAACTTCAAAAAATAGGATCAGTTAAGGATTACATTCATCAATTCCAAAATCTATCCTTAAGCATGGATACAATTATAGAGGATAAATTGAATGATTTATTCTTGGGTGGTCTCAAGGATCACATTCAACATGAGGTGTGCATGTTTAATCCTAGCTCTATAAATGAGTCATTTACCCTAGCACGTAGGGTAGAGGAGAAGTATTTGGTTCCTAAAATGCAAGGGGCTAATGTGCCAAGAGAGAAAGGATATTCAAAACCTTCTCTTTCTTAACCTACTAGGTTGAATCCACAAAAAATCGAGGAGAAAATAGCAAAATGGTTGTGTTTCAACTGTGATAGAAAATATTGTCGAGGACATAAATGTAGTGAAAATAAATTGTTCTATATTGAAGGGCCAAGTGAGGAAGAAGAGCAGGAAGCCATATTAGAGGATGAAAAGGAGTCAAATGAGGAATCAAATGATTCTCAACCAATCATTTCTTGTCATGCACTCTCAGGTTTTAGTGCTCCACAAACTCTTAAGATAGTGGGGTTCTTAAAGAAGCAGAAAGTAATAGTGTTGATTGACTTAGGTAGTACTCATAATTTCATCGACAAAAAGTTGGCTACTCATTTAAATTGTTTTATATATCCAACTCGAAAGTTTCAAGTTTGAATTGTAGATGGTGGTATAGTTAGTTGTTTAGGGAAGTGTCATAGCATTAAATTATTCATGTGAGAGTATCGACTTGATACCCCAATATATGTGATATCCATGGGTGCAATAGATATTGTTTTGGGAGTACAATGGCTTACTACATTAGGAACAATCAAGATGAAATTCCAAGAACTATTCATGATATTTCAATTAGAAGGAAAAGTCACCACAATTGGTTAGCTCTCATCAAATTCAAAAGTTTCTTAAGAAAGGAGTAGATGGATTTGTGGCCCATCTATGTTCATTAGAAGTCTCTAAATCTATTCCTCCTACTCATCCAGATTTACAAGAAATAATTGATTGTCACTCAGTTTTCTCTTGGAGATATGACTAAAGGGCTTCCTCCTAAGAGGGATCATGATCATTCCATACAACTAGTTCTAGGGATCCAACCACCAAACATTAGACCTTATAAGTACCCACACATACAAAAAAGTGAGATAGAATAAAATGTTGTGGAGATGCTAGAGGCAGAAATTATCACGCATAGCCAAAGTGCTTACTCCTCTCCAGTGTTTATGGTATGTAAGAAGGATGAAACTTGTTGCATTTGTCTAGAATATAGAGTTCTCAACACATACACCATTAAAGATAAGTTCCCTATTCCATTTATTGATGATTTTCTAGATGAATTGAATGGAGCTATGTATTTTACCAAGTTGGATCATAGATCTGGTTATCACCAAATTCGGATTAAGGAGGAAGATATTTGTAAGATAGAATTTCAAACTCATGAGGGTCATTATTAATTTTTGGTGATGCCATTTGGTCTTACCAATGCACCATATACATTACAAAGTTTAATAATTCCATTTTTAAGAAGTTCTTGAGAAAGTTTGTATTAGTGTTTTTGGATAATATATTGATTTATAGCATGACTTGGGAAGAACATTTTCAACATGTAGATCAAGCATTAAAAATACTTGAAGATCATAAACTCTATGCTAATCCATCCAAGTGTGACTTTGGTCTTAAGGAGGTGGAGTATTTGGGACACATAGTTTCACATGAAGGAGTAAAGGTAGACCCTAACAAAATTAAGGCTATCATGGAATGGCCTATTCCAAAAACCATCAATAAACTAAGGGGTTTCTTAGGATTAACAGGGTACTACAAAATATTTGTGAAGAATTATGGTCATATAGAAGCACCCCTCACCGCTCTATTGAAGAAGGATTCTTTTCATTGGAATGAGTCCACTAATGCAGCATTTGAGAGATTGAAGGAGGCTATGTGTACAACTCCAGTGCTTGCCACTCCTGACTTCACCAAGGAATTTATTGTGGAATGTGATGCTTCTGAAAATGGGATAAGAGAAGTTATAATACAAGAATATTGACCAATTGCATTTGAGAGTCGCCAATTAAAGGGAAAGAATCAACTAAAACCTACTTATGAGAAGGAAATGCTAGCAATCCTTCATGCAGTTAAACAATGAAGGCCTTATCTAATGGGTAGACATTTCAAGGTTAAGACAGATCATGATAGCCTAAAATATTTTTTGGAACAGATATTATCTTCTGAAGAGCAACAAAAATGGGTCACTAAGATCTTAGGATATGACTTTGAGATTGTATAGAAGAAAGGGAAGGAAAATATTGTGGTAGATGCACTTTCTAGGAAGGATGAGAAAGATGAATTCTTATTGTGTTCTCTTTCAATATTACAAGAAAATTGAGTGGAAGAAGCCAAAGCAGAGTGGCAAAATGATGTTGCGACAAGTAATCTCATCCAACAATTAAAAAGTGATTCTAGTAGTTCATAAAAGTTTTGTTGGAAGGGAGATACTCTTTGGTATAAAGAGAACTTGTATCTTTGCAAGAATTCCACTCTTAAACATAAGATTTGTCAGAGAACTACATGAATCTCCAGTTGGTGGTCATTCAAGATTTTGGAAGACATATCATTGAGTCAAGCAAGATTTTTTTTGGAAAGGGCTAAAAGGTGACATTCAAAAATTTGTGGTTGAATGTTTGGTTTGTCAAAGGATTCAAGGGGAGAAGATTAAGACACCAGGTCTCTTGCAACCCTTATCTATTCCTAGCCAGTGTTGGGAAGAGGTATCCATGGACTTCATCATAGGGCTTCCCAAATCAAAAGGTCTTAATGTCATCATGGTAGTAGTTGATCGCCTCACTAAATATGATAATTTCATTGCATTATCAAATCCTTTTACAGCAAGTACAGTGGCAATTTTTTTTTTGCAGAATATTCAAAAGCTACATGGTACACCTAAGGTTATTGTTAGTGATCGTGATCCTATCATTACTAGTCACTTTTGGAAAGATTTATTTTCATGTTTGGGTACTCAATTGGCTCATATCTCTTCATACCACCCTCAATCACATGGGAAAACTGAGGTTGTTTAATAAGCGTTTGGGAGGATATCTACATTGTTTGACTTCAGAGAAATAGTCTCAATGGGTAGATTGGCTACCACTTGCAGAATGGTGGTATAACACTTCTTTTCATAGCTCATCAAAATGGTCCCCATTTTTGGCACTTTATGGATATCATCCTCCTTCCTTCACATCATAATCAAAGGTGTCACCAAGATTTCAAGCAGTAGAGGACCACTTGATTCATCAACAACATGTACTTTCAGGACTCAAGGAGAATTTAGCCATGGCATAAAATAGAATGAAACAACAGGCAGACCAACATCGTAGTTAAAGAAGTTTTGAAGTTGGTGATTGGGCCTTCTTGAGATTGAAACCTTATAAGAAAATCTCACTGAAGGAACAAAAAAATAATAATAAATTGTCACCAAGGTATTATGGGCCATACCAAATCATGCAAAGGATTAGTAGTGTTGCCTACAAGCTAGAGTTGCCACCAAAAACAAAGATACATCCAGTTTTTCATGTCTCTTGATTGAAGAAGGTACTTGGGCATAATATTCCAACTTAAACAACACTACCAGAGCTCAATGAAGAAGGAAGAATCATCTTGGAACCAGAGTGCATTCGTCAAACACGCATAAAAAAGTTGATGAATACAACTCTCACCGAGTATCTCATCCAATGGAAGAATTTACTAGTTGAAGATGCCACTTGGGAGGATGAGGAGTTCATTCAAAAGAATCCACACTTGATTAGCATTGAGGACAATGCTTCTTTGAAGATGGGGGGCATGTTATTCCCTTAATATTGGTGTACATTGGGTTATGAATAGTCAGCTTGTGGCTATCTTAACTCCTAATTAAGTCATATTATCATTAGTATATTGTTATTTAGTTGTGTAGGTTGGCCTTAGACCTATACAGGGCTATCTAGGTCGGCCTAGGTGATATCCTAGGCATGAATAGGTATATATAGGAGGTTGTGAGTCGTATTTTTTCATCATGTTGAGTATTGTTCTTATTGAAAACTATTGGAGGTATCCCCCTTGAAGTGGCATATTATTATCAAGTATTTTCAGCATATTTCATATTATATTCTTCCTATGCAAGTTATTTCATTACAACATGTAAGAGGCCTTTAATTCCTTGTTGGATGTATTCATCCCTTTCGGATGGATTTTTGAATTTGAGGAATATTCACTTATTGATGCAAAGTTGAGAGAAAATAGAAGAATTTATAAATCAATTAAATTCATTTACTTGTGCAAGTTGCAAAATCTAGAGGATTTGATGGATTAGGATTTTGATTAATTGGAATTTGATTAATTTAGATGAAAATTAAATAATTTGATAATTTGACTAAATTTTTTGAATTAATTTAAATAAAATTTGAGAGGAATATGAATTTAGATTTCATTAAATAAAGTTTGATTTATTTAATTAAAGAGGGTGGTGTTAGATTAAATCAAATAAAGATTAACTTGTTTAATTTAAAGGAGATATTTTTAGAGATTAATTAAATAAAGTGAATTATTTAATTAAAAGGACTATAGGAATGAGAATACCCCACAAGTAATGTTAGTCTATGTCCACACTCCAACAAGATGCGAGTAGCTAATCCAAATAGAAAATTAGCAATACCATCCAAAATTGATACCAAACCTCTAATTAATAGAAACGGATGACTTATTCAAATAAATTTGATTTATTTAATTAAGAGATGAAATATGATGAATTTAATCAAGTAAATATTATTCAATTAGATTGATTAGTAAAGGAGATGATTAAGGACGAATTGGTGTTAGTAAGATCAGGATCAGGTGTACAAGATCAATCTGTATATTTTTCATTTCTACACTTTGTTCCTATTTGAAGCAATGTACTTGTTGTGTTGGTTCAAAGAATAAACTACCCAGATCAAACTTCAATTTTATTTTATTTTTAACTGCCCCACTATTGCCCCAATGAGAAGTATTACATTGGTATACTACCCCCTTGAGAGATCAATCAAAAATTTGGATTTTAGGGGTCAAAGTCATGCACATTTTCAAATTGTGTCATTGCGGTGTATTACAATTTAGGTTTAGGAGCATAGTCAAACTACAATGTGGTGACATAGTTTGGAGTTTAGGGGGTCTTAGTGGCATAGTTTGGAACTTCCAAGTAGCACCACAATTCAAAAAAACATTGTGTTTGTTGTTTCAATTGGGAAAACCTAAAAGGGGATCTTGATTATTTATAAAATCTAACGTTATGAATTTTCTTGTGTAGGAGGACCTAGGGATACTTCATTCATGAGAGCATAGGTCACTAGTTCTGAGCCGGTTAGTTGGTATACATAAGCTACTCTAGGAGCACCTTGGGGTGATATGGTCGTGGTACATCACCTATGTAGCTCTTGTTTGGACACACTTGGGCATGGTAATTGCTCTAGCATAGTGAGACATATTTGTTTCACTTGCCTACAAGTGAGGTTATAGTTACCTTGGAGGATGTTTGTTGCATTCTTCGATTGCCCATCCATGGAGAGTGAGTGATCTATGATATGGATGTTGGGAGAGTCACCTACTTTGAGGTGATGGAGATTGATGAGATTATTTTTGTTGAGGGTCAAATTGATTTTGAGCAATATACTGGCATAGTGTCCACTTTCCAATTGATCATTGCCACTATTATCCTAGGCCTTGTAGCGCTAGATCAGCGTGGTCGATATTTCAATCCAAGATGTGGTCTCCCTTGGTAGTGGATGCTTTGACGGTGAGATTTCTTTGCATGGGGTTCAATGATGTTGGACTCTCTTTACCATGACCTTCATGAGTTTGCATACTTGGATAGAAGAGCTATCATGATCGGAGTCACACTTTTGCATGTCTAGGCCTGGGAGAGCATTGTAATGCTTTGCCCACAAGTTACAGTGATTTCCCTAGAGCTAGATGATCCTATAGTCTAGTGATATGAAGGGGCCTTTACTACCTTCACTCACATAGGGGTAGGTGACATCCCTCAGTGGAGGAGGCTTATAGATGAGATGATTCTATTTACATGGAGGCCCTAGATTGACATGCTTGCATGGTATGGTGATGTACAACAACTATTTTTTGTGAGATAGGATAGGCTTATGTAGGGATGAGAACATACCATGATAGAGAGGTATCTTCGAAAATGAGTGGCTCGACGGTTTGGGGATAGATAGGACTATCTTGATGACTAGTACATGGCGATCTTTGTATGTACTATGAGGGATACTATATGGGGCAAGCTAATCTCGACCGATGAGGTTGTGACATCATTCAAAAAACTAGTGAGCAGGTTGTGGCCTTATGATCAGGGACAAGGAGATGTAGGGGTCACTCAAGAATATACTACATGGTCTAGACGATCTATGTGACTGACATATCCAAGAGAAACACCCCTATGGAGGAGGCCTAGAGGTAGATCAGTAGGGAGAGGGAAAGGGCGAGGAGGTATAGGAGATGGAAATGGGGATGGACGAAAAGGAGGAGTTAGATTGCCTCTGGGACAAAGGGATTAGGTACACGAGGATCAGCAGAGAGATGGGGATAGACAAAGAGATGATGCCCTCAGAGATCACTAGCATCAGCCTCCACTACCACCACCACCATAGCCAGACTAGAGAGATTCCTTGATACAATAGTTGTAGGCATAGGTATAGGTATAGAAATTGACTATCAAGAGAGACTAGGCTAGGTCAGAGATAGACCAGGAGATAGGCCAGAGACGACAGCTAGAGAGTATGGTCTTTTCTTCTCAGGGAAGGACAATCTCAAAATGGATGTACCACAAGGTTGTCCGAGAGGTAGAGTATTACAAGATGCACTATAGAAATTTTGTACTAGTAGGGGCCTAAGTAGCAGAGTACTCATAGCAGATTGGCATGAGGTAGGTTGAGGATTAGGCTAAGAGACAGGTGGAGGAGGGTAGCATCCAACAAAGCTAGTTTCACATTTTTTATCAGAGACAACATTCATTTTTTATCCATGGGGTTCATTTTTTATAGCCCTGATTGCATATTTGATTGATACAAACATTTTATCCTCATCTATGTACCATGAAAGTTACACTTTTTTGATGATATATATATGACATGGTTTGATTCATTTATGAGATGTGTTATATTTTACTTATGCATGATGGATGGATGTATTTAATTTCCTATAATCAATTCTATGACTCATGATATGTAGATGTTTTATTGATGCTCATGGTTATGGACAGTTTTCTTTTTATATATTTTCTTATGCTTTTGATGAAAATGTAATGATGTATATTATGATATGATGGTGCAAATATTTGCTTATCAGATGCTTAATACACCTATATGGTATGAAAATTATTTTGGTACAAAATGATCATGATGTATGATATGAAATGACCTATGATATGCAATGGTTTTATGACATGCAATGATTCATGATTATGCATTCTGGTTTATGAATACAATAGTATAAATGTAATGACATGAATGTAATTATTTAGGATGATGTGAGATAATTATGCTTGTATACTATGTGATATGATATGCCTATGCAAAGATTTCCATTTTGCAATGATTCATGAATGCAATTTTATGATATGAAATAATGTTTTATGATATGTAATTATGACATGATTTATAAAATGCAAATGATTATGATCTATAACGAGATTATTATGATGTCATATTCCTATGACATGAATATGTAATAATTTATGATGTGTGATGATGATGTATATGATAGGATGGTGTATATGTGATAATACCTATGAATCCCAATCCTATACCTGCATAAACATGGCAAGCAAGCACAATATTATTTCAATATGCAAGATAGAACAAGGATTACCCTTGAAATCCATTTGCAATACTCAAATAGGAAAGAAAATGAAGAAATGAACAAAGAAATAAATGAAATCTTATTCTAAGATGCAAAATCTTGATCCCATGGGGGGATTGGTGCCAATTATGTGTATAGATTGGCCCTTTCCCAAATCCTATGCAACCTTTGATGAAGATTTGTAGATGATTGAAGCTCCTCGATAAAAAAATTGCATAACCTTGCTATGAAACCATGAAAATGATAAACACTTGATATGAAATGGATAAGTTGTGGATGAAATGTATAGTAGACTTGCTTAGATTGTGGATGATGAATGAGAGGAAGAGTCTCATTTATAGATTTAAAACTGGAAGAATGAGTTAAACTAAGCAATGTGGGATCATTCAATATCCAATGGCCAAGTGACACTTGTCAAGATGTGAATGGAGGAAGGTTGTGGATATTTTGATCAAAGTGCCAATAAATGATATTAGGTGGAATTTGAAATTAGTGAAATGACTTGTTGGAGAGGGAAGAAAATGGAGTTATGGCAACTTGGCTTAAGGCAAAAGGACTTGTAAGGTGAAATAAATAACTTGTTGGAAGGACCAAGCCCACTTGAATTTGAATTCAAATTTGAGGGAACATTCCCCTTTTATGCCAATTGAGGGAAAATATGAGATCTAATAAATCAAAGTAAATGATTTATTGTGCAAGTTGCATTCTCTAGAGGATGTGACATAGATTAAGATTAAATTAATAAAAGTTTAATTAATTTAATGAGGAATTTAGGAGATGTGACAATTTAGACTTAAATTTATGAATTGATTTAAAGCAAATTGAGAGGAAGGGTTTAATTAAATAAATATTTTGATTTATTTAACTAAAGGGGACAATGTTAGATTAAATAAAATAAGGTTTAAGTTATTTAATTTAATAAGAGGAATTTTAGAGTTTAAATTTAAATAAAATGAATTATTTAAACAAACAGAGATGTGAGGGTTAATTAAATTAAATTAATTAATTTAATCAACAAAGGGGAGAATGACTTGATTAAATAAATAATGATTTATCTAATTAAGAGATGAAAAGTGATGGTAAGATGAGAGTATTTATTACGATGAAACAATTTTAATAATCAGGATCAAGTGCATCGGTATATTTTCCATGTCTACATTTTTTCCCTCTTTGAAGCAATGCACTTATTGTATTGGTTTAAAGAATAAACTGTTGTGATCAAAGTTCAAAATTTCTCAATTTTTTCGAATGCCCCACTATTGCCCCAGTGGAAGGATAATGTTGATATGTCGCCTCCTCGAGAGATAGAATGAAAACTTGGAGTTTTGGATGATCTCATGAAAAAATAGGACACGATGCCTGACAAGTCCAAAAATGCCCCAAGATGCCAAAAAAATGTGTTAAAATACCAAAAAAGATGCAACATGGCCCTCAGTTGCACAAGCTAGATGGTCAAACTAGGTCAAAAAACCCCAACTTGCAGGCTTAAATAGACCTTGAGGGGTCACTTTCAATTCATTTGCACAGTTAGCCTTTAGAATTTTTTGCACTCTGAGCTCTGAGTTCTGGTCAAGATGGCGTAATGACAGCTTCCTAGGAATGTGTCAAAGAGGGTACAAGTGCACCAACGACCAATTAGCATAGAACCCATGGTATGTACCCCTATCTCAACTTTTAATTTTCTCATTTTACATGCACTTAATAGGGTCCAGGTCAAATTTAGGTCAAGCGATGCTATATAGCATGGCTGGAAATACTTAATCGGCGAAACACGACCTAAAATTTTGTTGTAAATGAGAGTAGCACCACCACAAGCTAGTTAGGAGAATTAGAGTTTTAGCCAAACTCTGTCGCATATGCAAATTGACCGTGTGATGCAATTTGGAATTAGGGTTTGAGGACAAAGTCAGCTGCACATGTAAAATTGGACCACGTGGTGCACTTTGAAATTTAGGATTTTCTAACCTTCACGATGGCAGTGTAGTTTGGAACTTTACAAACTGCATTGCATTTTCTATTTCAAATGCAAAAAATTTGATGCAAGAGGCAAGATTTTTTTACGAGACTTGGCATGATGGTTTCCCTTGTGCAGGAGGACCTCAATATGCTTCACTCGAGGGAGCATAGATGGTCGGTGCTCAGCAGATTACAGGGTATGCACATATTCCTTGAGGAGTAGCTTGGTATGCTCGACCTTTGGTTCATTGTGTACGTTCATCCTTTTTAGACCCACTTGGGGCTGCTGACAACCTTGGTAGAGTGATGGCATAGTGAGACCTTCTCCTTCCATATTCCTACTAGCAAGGCTACTATTACAATCGAGGATGTTTGGCGCATCCTACGACTGCCTATCCATGCAACCAGAGTCATTTATGATCTAGATGCTAGTAGGGATGCTTGCTACAATGTGATGGGTCTCGATGAGATTTACTTTTCCAATGGATAGATAGACTTGGAGAGGTACTGGGGCATAGTGCCCACCTATAAATTGATTTTTGCGGCCATTATTTCAAGTTTAGCAACACTAGATCAATGGGGTTGATACTTCAATCCGAACTGGGGGCTAGCTTGGGAGCAGATCATTGTTTGTAGGGAGTTCTTTGCTTGGGGTCCAGTGATGTTGGCCTCACTAGACAAGGACCTCCATGACTTTGCATATCTCAACAGAAGGGCCATCGTAGCCGAGGTCACTCTATTGCACATCTAGGCATGGGAGAAGATTCTAGTGCTTCGTCTGGTGTCACACCAATTGTTCTAGATATTGATGATCCTATCATTTTGCGGTATGGCGGAGCGTAGATTTTTTTAACTCATACAGGTACATGAGGCATTTCCCACTCACGACAAGTGCTTGATGAGATGCAAATTTTTTCTTGGAGGCCCTAGATGGGTATAGGCCTGTCGTACGATGATCACGAGAATCTATTATTTTTTTGGTAGGATAGATGGATACAGGGCCATGAGCATACCATGATAGAGCGGTACCTCCCAAATAGGGTGGCCTGATAGTTCAATGAGGTTCAGGATAGGCTAGATGATCAATGTGTGGAAATCTTCACCCACTTTACATGAGAGAAAACATGGGGTCAGTTGATTCCAACACTGGAGGCATAAGCCTCATTTAGGAAGTTAGTGGCTAGGCTATGGCCATATGATCAAGGGTTGGCAGATGTAGTGGTTACTCATACATATATGGCTTGGTTCAAGCCTCCTCTCTGATTGATAGTTCCACGCATAGTTCTTCCATAATGGAGGCCGAGATGTAGGTCACGATGCAGAGGCAGGAGGTAGGGAGGTAAGAGACAAAGGCGATGGTGATGGGGATAGGGGAAGAGGTGGCCCTCGTCCACATCAGACACCAACATGGGACCAAGCAGCCCTAGGAGCACAGACACCACCACGAGTAGAGATACATGAGATCCCTACACAAGATGATAAGCCCAAAGAAAGGGATAGAGCAATCCCATGTTAGAAACCACCAAGGCAGCCCGATCATAGAGATACATTGATCCAATAGTTGCAGGTTCAGGTTCAGATATTGATTACAGAGAGAGATTAGGCTAGGCAACGTATTTTGGTAGTCACTGCTAAGAGGGACCAGGCTCGGTCTAAGAGGGATCAAGAAATTGGTCGGAGGTGACTGTTGGAGAGTACAACCTCATCCACCCAAGTTCAAGCATTAGCTTTGAGAGCATACTGATAGGTGGTTAGAGAGGTTGATTACTATCAGCAACATTATAGGCAAGTAGTTCCACCAACTAGTCAAGTGCCAAAATTTTCACAGGAGACAGGGATGAGGCCTCCTGAGGACCATGGTGAGAGACTAGAGGGAGAGAGGCACAGCGAGTAGGGCTAGCATTTTACCACAAGCAGTTATCCATTTTTGATCCATGGGATTTGATTATTGTCACGATTATATCATGTTCTTTGATGTATACACTTCATCCAATTTTTGTATCATGACAGTGAGATGGTCCTACTTATGAGATGTTGTATGATGTATGATGAATGGATGCATTTTAATTTCCTATGTGCAATGAGATGTTATGAAAAGTTTTTATTTTATGCTTATGCAATATGATGTATGTTTCTACATAATGTGATGATGATTATGGATGCATTTGTTTTTGTACTTTTTTATGAATTTTGATGACAATCGTATGGATGCAATGTATACAAATGATTATGTATTGATACACGAATTATTAATGATGCAAATGATATGCAACTGATTATTAAATGATAATGGATGATAATGATTTCTATTATGCCTCTTAATGGTTCATGTAATCTATGATATGAAATGAATGTAATGCAATGATTTCTTAAGATACTTAGAATAAAAAATCTATATTATTCCTCATAACTTAGGATGGTGATATGATGTGGTATGATCCATATGATATGATATAAATTAATGCTAATAATTTGTGGATGTAGGGTAGATGCATTAGTGATGTTCTGATTAACTATCATGATACCATGTTAGTATGGAAAGAAGAGAGATCCATCAAGTCATTAAATACCAATTATGATGATTTTCTTACCGAGTCAGGATTTTCAAAGGACCAATTGCGTTATGTTTGATAACACACATAGGTATGATGCATCAAGGTATAAAGAAAAAAGATGGTGTGGTATCTAATGTGATGGAATTTGACTCGACAAACATATAGGATTATTCTTGTTCACACTTAGCATTTGAAACCTCATTCAGGATGTAGTTCACACATTCTAAACATCTTGGACCAAAACATAGAAAAGAAAGCCTTCCTGTGTGGTCAACAAGATACCTAAAACACCCTCCCAAACAAAGCATGTGTGACTAAGTTATTTTACAAGGGTATCCAACAAGCACAGTAGATAAAAATTTAGTGATCGTTGCCCCATTCTTTTCTTCATACCACTAGCCAAGACTAAACTATTGTGATACATGACATTGATTTCCATCTTGGGAAGGATGCATCTTAGGACATGTTGTGATCAGGGTTTTGATGAGATTGATTGGATGATAAGTTATTGATACTCTGAGTTGATCAACTTGCTTGCTTACTGACCTAGACTTGAAACCTCTAACAATTAGGGTGTTCACTTTGGAACCTGCCAAAATTTCTTCTGACTGAATCACCAAAGGATGAAGGTGATGATTGATTTATTATGAATGGTGACTATTGCGGGTGAAAGTGAGATGAGACGGGTGCACCATTTTGGATTTATTCAAATATTTGGATGTTTTTAATTTTTTGAAATGTTTTGAGGCTATTTTTTATTTTTGGATTTTTCAATGTTTGGATTTTTGAGATTTAGACCAAGAGAATAACATAAAGACCTATCCTAGGGGTCTCGGGAGCTGATCAATATATTAGCCTTGCCTATGTTATACATTTAGAGATCACGTAGATTGACTGATGACAGACCTAAATCAATGATGAGAGATGGGAAAATGGATTGCCATATTGTGATGGACGCCTAAGGACTGACCTAAAATTTCTCAGGGGATGATCAAAGATCAACCTTTTCTACGTTCAATCTCAAAGATGGTGTATTTCAACATGACGAATCTATTTTTGAATTTTCAGATTTTTGACATTTTTGAACATTTTGATTTTAAGGAAGATCACCAAAATATACACGAATCTGATATGATCTAGGTATCGGAGCATGCCACCAACGTAATGTGATAGACTACTTTGATAAAGGTAGGAAAAACTGACCTTAGGAATATGCCAAGTAGTACTAGGGTGGAACATGATACAAGCACAAGATCAAGCTATGGTATAGTTGCAAATAGATGGTGGAAGGATAGATGGATGTAGTGGATAAGTGAGTCCCAAAGGTCCTGGTAGATAGAGAGTGTTTTTTTTATGCTTGGTGCATGTTTTCTAGGTTTTCACCAAGGTAATTTTCAAAAGTGCCACTGAAGTGGTTTTCACTAGAGGATGGTTTTCTTCTTTACTGTTTTCAATCCTTTTTCTGATTTTTTTTTATTTTTGCATTTTTTAATTTTTTTGTTGTCACCAAGATGCTTGTTTGCTAGGTTTTCATCAGAGTGACTATTTTTTCAAAAAAAATTGATGTTTTATACTTGTTGGTTTTATACCTTGCAAGATTTCAAGCATAATTTTTTTTGAGATGGGAGCTATTCATGGGCTCCTAGAGGGGTTCACCTTCTAGTGTTGATAACTGGTAGGCTCTTGATTTATAGCTTGTTGTGATGAAAAAAGGTCCCAACCAAGTGGGCTCAAATTTTCCTTTGCTTTCTAGATTTGGCACATTCTTTTGGTTCTCCTTTAGCACAAGTTCGTTGACTTGGTAGGTGTGTCTCTTCATCTTCTTGTTGTAGTTGCACTTTAGGTGATTCTAATAGACCTATAGATGGTTGAGGCCATCCATGAACCATTCACCTAATAACTCTAGCTCATTTAACCTTGAAACCCAATATTCCTCATTTGTAATGAGGTTTTACAGTGATATCCTTAATGATGGGAGCTCAATCTTGATTGGGAGGATGGCTTTTGATCCATAGACTAAGGAGAATGGGGTGGTGCCTATTGGCATGTGAATGCTAGTGTGGTAGGCCCATAAGGCAGGATTTAGAGACACATGCTAGTCATCACCAACATCATTGACTGTCTTCTTAAGAATTTTTAAGATGGTTTTGTTGGTAGCTTCTACTTGGCCATTGCCTTGGGGATAGTACGTAGTGGAAAAGTGATGTTGGATTCTAAATTTTTCACATAAGTCATGAACATCCTGGTTTTTGAATGGTGTCCCATTATCTGAGATAATAGCTTGGGGGATTTCATATTGAAAAATGAGGAAGTTCAAGATGAACTTGGATATCTTCTTTCCGGTTATGTAGGTCATGGGAATTTCATCGACCCACTTTGTAAAGTACTCTTCGATGGTGATGATGAATTTGTGGCCATTGGATGAGGTTGGGTTGATTTTTCTGATGAGATTGAGCCCCCACCACGAAAAGATCCAAGGTGTAACAATAGGATGAAGCTCTTGAGTTGGTGCATGAATAAGGTCTCCATGTTGTTGGCATTGTAAACACTTTCTGATAAATTCGTGTACGTCTCTTTCCACCATTAGCCTGTAGTATTCAGTTCTCAACAAATTTTTATCCAAGGTCATACCACTTGAGTGCAAACCACAAATTCCATTATGTACCTTAGTTAAAGAAATAAGGGCTTCCTTAGTGTTCAAGCAACACAACAAGGTTCCTTCAATGCTCCTATGATAAAGGGTTTCTCCTAGGATGACAAAGTGGGAGGGCTTTTTTATGAAGGCTCATTTAAGGTTTGGGTTTATATTAGTGGGAAAGAATCTTATTCTTAATTATGTGTAAAGATCATGATACCAGGGATCACCGAGACCAATGAGTTCACACAAAAATTTAGACTCTACTACCTTGAATATTGGTACGAGAAGCTGCTCTACTAGGAATTCTTTCATTGGGATGTTGCGTGGGATTTCCAAGAGTGGTCCAATTGTCACCATTACATCCATTGCTCTGTTGTTTTCTCTAGGTAACTATTCAAATGTGATATCCATGAATGATTTTTGAGGATCTCCACTAAATTCTTGTATGGAGTTAGCTTATCCTCATTTGTTTGATATTCATTATTTACCTGATTGATTATGAGCTAAGAGTCCCCATATACCTTTAAAGACATGATATATTATTGTACTGTAATCCTTAAGCCTATGATGAGAGCCTCATACTCTGCTATGTTATCCATGCATGGAAATGACAGTTTTTAAGATTTGGGTATGCAGTCTCCTTGGAGAGTTATGAGGAAAATTCCTACTCCTAATCTGTGTTGTGTGTAAGATCCATTTTCATCCATCTTCCATTTATCTAATCCCATCATCACTTTTGATCCTTATAATTTCCTAGTTCTTCTCCTTTTGTGCCTAAGATTAAGATCAAATGATCTCTATTTTATGGTTCAAACAAGATCACAACACAAGAGGAACATGGAAATCACTAAGGAAACATCAACTTCAAGTGACTTAAGTGAAATGAGTTCCAAAATAAACCTTGCAAGATCAAGAAGTCCTCCAAACAACTCCTTCCTGCCATCACAAAACCATCAAGAAGAAGGTCATGTAGAGGAAATCACCAATAATGACTTGGGAATGATGCAAGATGAAATAACTGAAATAGTTCAGAATCCCGAGAATCATAGAATCGTGAATGTCATTTTGAAACTTAATCCCTTTCTATATATACATGTGTTAAGGAAAGAACGGTCCAAACTCCATTCTGAATTTGACGTGGGTACCAATATGGAAAGGCCTCTTATGAGCATACCCCCAATATAACTTCCAAACATCACTCAGGATATTCCCCAAATCATATCAACAATCACTTCAACCCCACTAGTTGTTAACAAGGGAAGTGCCATGCTTCACAAAATCCAAAAGCATCGCCTTGTAAACAACAGATAAATGAATTTCAAAACCACACCAGATAACTCCATCCCAGTAAATTTATTACACTCATATTTACCACTTACTTTCCATAATCATGCAAACTCATCCTTATTACATGCAATGAAAATCTATTCGTTGAATATACAAACCTCTCTCCCCATGATTTTCCAAGGAGAGGGTGGGTTATTTGGGACAGGGGGATTCATTGATACTTCCTCATCATCAATTTTCCAAGGGAACACACAACCATTCCCTCCATTACCCCTGACACCTGTATCACCTTTTGGGTTGTGCCTTCCCCCCTACCCACCACCAATCTACCAAACCAAAGAAATCTAAGCATCAGACCAAACCCCCTCATTTTTCCATTAGTATCGCAACAATAGATGGCAACCATTCAAGAAACCGCAATGGTCAACACATCTATCAATCCCCAAATCTCTCAAAGCATGGTTTCCCAAGGACTAAGCATCTCGATCACACCACCCACAACCCAAACCTCGATCACCAACATGACCCTTCCACTCACCACAACGGTCAAAACCATTCCCAATCAATTGTTGATTCTAAAAAATGCTACCATGATGAATTCATTCATCACCATGATTTAGGTAGTCCAAAAAGCCACCCACCAAATGGTACTTCAAAAAAACCAACAAGTTGGACAGCAGGCCGCTCAGCAAGCGCAAGCACAATTATCCACCCAACAAGTCACTCAAGTTGCACAAGCCGCACAAGCTATGCAAGCAACACAAGAAGCCCAACAAGAACAATCTCAAGCTCAAGCCCATCACTAGGCTTAGTAGGCACAATCAGACTACCACACACAACTACAAGAAATCCATCAACAGGCATACCAACAAGCCCTACAAGATTCTCAGGCACAACAACAAGCTAAACAACAAGCTTCCTTGGTACAACAATAGCTACACCAACAACAAACTTTTTTGGCACAGCAACAACTAGACCAACAACAAGCTTTGTTGGTGCAATAGAAGATAGAAAAACAACAAGATGTTTTGGCAAAACATCAACTAGACCAACAAAAAGCTTTGTGGGAACAACAGTAGTAGGACTAACAATAAGCTTTGTTGGAACAACAACAAAAGGACCAACAACAACTGTTGTTGGTACAAATGTAGACATATCAGTAGGCCTTAAATGCACAAAAAATCTTGTAGAAAACCCCCACCAATACCCCATTCATCAATCAAACACTAGAAAAGCATCAAAACATATTCATCCCACCTCCTGATCTGCAAAATGATGTTGCAACATAGATCAAACTCCTCTCATAACAGGTGATGGACCTTCAATCAAGAGAAACAACCATAACACCAAGAAATTTTTTCCCCTATCCTTTTGATAGGAGTCTTACAATGGTACCATTCCCAAAGGGATTTGAAATCCCCAAATTCAATAAATATAATGGGATGGGAAACCCTAAAAATCATGTCAGGGAGTTTCAAGTGCATTGCATGGAAGTTGCATATGATGAAACGTATCTAATCCAACTATTCTCTCAGAGCCTGATTGGTAACAACACATTCCTTAAAAAATATACGTTCAACATGGGTACAGATGTTAGTCTAGAGGAACTATCAACACTAAAACAAAGAAAAGGAGAGCTATTCACCTATATGATGATCCAAGGCCAACCAGAGTAAGTGGACCATGCCAGAAGAGAAAAAAGTTTGCATAATCATAGCCAATCTAGATCAAAACTTAGTGTTCTATCTAAAAATGCAATGCATTACAACATATGATCAATTGGTCCTAAAGGTGCTCAATATCAAAAGAGCCCTTGCTACGTGAGGGGGCGCATCTACATTTCCTGCACAATAGGATAACCACCCACCCACCAGTTATAACAATAAACCTCAAATAACCTAAAAAATCAAGGAGGACCACCTCCCAAGCGGAAGTTCACGGCCCTTGGGGAGTCAATCGTATCTATAATGAAGAAGCTAGTTAAAGAGAACCTTATCAAAATTTCCAATTCTGAGCAATATGTGGAACCCACGACAAAACCAACATGGTATAATGAAAATCTCATTTGCAATTTTCATAAAATCAAAGGGTATACAACTATAAATTGCATGAGATTGAAAAACATCATCCAAGGTCTCATTGAGGATAAAATCGTAAATGTCAAGCAACCCATTGGAAATCAAGATCTCAAAATATACACGAATCCAATGCCCAATCACAATCAGGGAAATAATCAAGCAAACAACAAAGGAAATAACCAAGGGAACAATAAAGGGAAACAAAATTATGTCAGTGCAAACCTTATATACGAAGACATCATCACATGCATAGATGAAATGGTCACTATCATTAGTGTCAAAAGGAGCCAATGCTGATTGTGGATTCACCACTTGTGGTGACAAGGTTACTATTCTAGGGGCATCACAACCATCTAAGAACCCTATCTCAAATCTGAAAGTAGATCCCTTTGATTATAATATCATTGACCAAGTAAAAAGAACCCTCGCTTAGATCTCTATCATGGAGTTACTGAAAAAAATTTCCACTCACAGGAAAATCCTTATGAAGCATTAGTTGCATCCACTATCTCTGCTAAACTTGATACAAAAAAATTCCAAGCTATGGTTACTAATATTGTTACCCCAAATCTCCTCGCCTTCTCCAATAAAGACTTCCTCGCCCAACCATCTCACAATCATGCACTTCACCTTCAAGTCCTGGTTCACAAGAAAAAGGTCAAAAGGGTCCTGGTGGATGGAGGTGTAGGCCTGAACATTTGTTCACTTAAACTTATAAAGAACCTGGGAATCTCAAAAGACTCCATCGACAAAAACAAAGGTATTACCATCAGAGCATATGATGACCAAGAAAGAGTGTCTCAAGGTAATATTAAGATCCCAATCCAAGTAGGGCCAGCTACTACAGAAACCATATGCCAAGTCCTCGACCTTGATTTTCCCTACAATATCCTCCTGGGATGCCCATGGATCCATGGGATGAAGGCGATCGCCTCAACATTTCATGACTGTGTAAAATTTTCATATCAGAATGAAGAGATAACAATCCATGGTGACCCTGAACCTTTTTCCTATTGCAATAATTTGGTAGCCAAGTTCTAAAAAGTTCCCTAGGTACCAAAATATGATGGACCCTCCACTCCCTACATAGATCCATCTAACCTCACCTCCACTTCTATGATAGAGATACCCAACATCCTTGATATATTTGACATCAAGCTCATGATCCAAGACAATGGGTGTGGAGATTACAGAATGAAGAAGAATGATTTTGTTGTATGAGAGTTACCTCAATCTCCTAGGTCACATGGGAAACCCCAAACAATTGAAACACCTCCTGTCCACACTTTCAAGGCAGGCCCTTCTAGGTTCCACCATTGGGGGGATCTAAGTCGAGAAAATGTGGAAGAAAGAGACGTTTCAAGTTCACTATACCAAGATTAAAGGCCTAAACCTGCCCTATCCATGGATGAAGCTAGCAGAGGACTCCAAATGATGCTTGGTGTGGGATACAACATAAATGAAAGCCTTGGAAGGAACATCGATGAATGATTGGAGCCCATAATTGTAGAAAGACAAATGAGAAATCTTTGTCTTGGATGTACTGCTCTGAGTATAACCATATGTGGTAGAGGCACCCCTAATAGAATAGTCAGGTCTCCCCCTCAATTATCAGCAGCCACCCTCCAACTACCCATATCAATAGGTCTTCCATTGGATAATTTCAGCTTTGACATAGCTGATGTCTATAGCAGTAGTGATGATGAGGATACCATAACTGGCCTACCCACACTTTTTGAAAAATCCTCATTACTCATGATTAGTGCCTCACCTATTGAGTCAAACTACCAAATAAACAAAATACACCTAATTTATTCCCAGCTCATCAACTACGACCAATGAGGACCACTGATTCTAGACACATTCAAAAATGATGAGGCACTCTTGGAATTCATTGGACTAAGGGATACATTACCATGCAGGGATCATAAAGCTAAATTTGACATCACATTGGACACACAGGCCTATTATGGGGAGATGATTGAGTCATTCAGATACAAAAGAAAAAGAATAAGAATAAGCTCAGGGTGATTGAGTGAAAACCACACTATGGCACTCTCTAACCATAGAATAGTAAAAATAAAGGACACATCTAACAATGAAAACCTCTTTGAGGTTCCTAAAGATGAAGGATTCAATCTCCCCCATACTACACTTCATCAAGAGAAATCAACAGTCCTAGTAGAATGGTGCAATCCAGTCAATATAGGAACATAAGCAACACCACACATCACCTTCTATGTTGAATCAGTTCTCCCAAAAGAACAAGAACTATTGGTGGTATTCCTAAGAGAAAGAAATTTGAACTTTCCATGGACTTATTTCAATATGTTGGGTCTTGATCTGGAAGTCATGGTTCATCATTTAGTTGTCTGCCTAGGGGAAAGGATAGTGAGACAAAAATTAAGAAAGATGCACCCTCAGACAGCCTTTCTAGTCAAGGTGGAATTACATAAACTCTTGGATGTCAATTTTATACACCCAATTTGGTTGTCAAACCTTGTGCCAGTTTCAAAGTCGAATGGGGGCATTTGTATCTACACCAATTTTAGAGACCTATAAAAACCGTTTCCTAAGGATGACTTTCCACTACCCAACATTGATGTCATAGTGGACATGATAGCCGAACACGAGATACTATCACTGATGGATGGCTTCTCAGGGTACAACAAGATTATGATTGCAAAGGAAGACCAATATAAGACTACGTTTACATGTCCATGAGGCACCTACTATTCAAACATGATGCCATTTGGGCTAAAGAATGCGGGAGTGACATATCAAAGGGCCATGACACTAATTTTTCATGACATGATTCACAAAACTATGGAGGATTATGTGGATGATATATTGGCCAAGTCATGGAAAAGACAGGATCACATAGCATCTCTAAGTGCCATCTTTGACAGATTGGAGACATACAAGGTTAGACTTAACCCCAATAAATGTGTCTTTGAGGTACAATCAGGAAAAATCCTTTGATATATAGTATCAATGGTAGAAATAGAAGTGGATTCCACCAAAGTCAAGGTGAACCTTGACATGGAAGAACCAAAATGTGAACCCCGATCCTATACCTACATAAACATGGAAAACAAGCATAATATTAGATCAATATGCAAGATAGAACAAGGATTCCCCATGAAATCCATTTGAAATGCTTAAATAGGAAAGAAAATGAAGAAATGAACAAAGAAAACAATGAAATCTTATTCTAAGATGAAAAATCTTGATCCCATGGGGGAATTGGTGCCAATTATGTGTATAAATTGGCCCTTTCCCAACTCCTATGCAATATTTGATGAAGATTTGTAGATGATTGAAGCTCCTTGATGAAATTTTTGGCATAACCTTGCTATGAAACCATGAAAATGATGAAAAATTGATATGAAATGGATAAGTTGTGGATGAAATGAAGTATCATAGACTTTCTTCGAATATGGATGATGAATGAGAGGAAGAGTCTCTCATTTATAGATTTCAAATTGGAAGAATGAGTGAAATTGAGCAATGTGGGATCATCAACATCCAATGGCCAAGTGCCACTTGTCAAGATGTGAATGGAGGAAGGTTGTGCATATTTTGATCAAAGTGCCAATAAATGATATTAGGTGGAATTTGAAATTAGTGAAATGACTTGTTGCATAGGGAAGAAAATGGAGTTATGGCCACTTGGCTTAAAGTAAAAGGACTTTTAAGGTGAAATAAATTCTGTGTTCGAAGGACCAAGCCCACTTGAATTTGAATTCAAATTTGAGGGTATATTCCCCTTTTATTCCATGTGAGGGAAAATAGGAGATTTAATAAATCAAAGTAATTAATTTATTATGCAAGTTGCATTCTCTAGAGGATGTGACATAAATTAAGATTAAATTAACCAAAGTTTAATTAATTTAATGAGGAATTTAGGAGATGTGACAATTTAGACTTAAATTAATGAATTGACTTAAATCAAATTGAGGGGAAGGGTTTAATTAAATAATTTTTTTGATTTATTTAACTAGAGGGGACAATGTTAGATTAAATCAAATAAGGTTTAATTTATTTAATTTAATAAGAGGACTTTTAGAGTTTTAATTTAAATAAAATGAATTATTTAAATAAATGGAGATATGAGGGTTAATTAAATTAAACTAGTTAATTTAATCAATAGAGGGGGGACTGACTTGATTAAATAATCTAATTAAGAGATGAAAAGTGATGGTAAGTTGAGAGTATGATTTAGGATGAAATGATGTTAATAATCAAGATCAAGTGTATCGGTATATTTTCCATGTCTACGATACCTTTATAAAATGAATGCAAATTTATGATGTTTATGATATTTTTTTAGAATAATCAACTTATATTAATGATGAAATGTAGTGCATTTATGTTTCCTATATGATATGATATGGCATGCATTATGATGATGATTTTTGGATGCAGGGTGGATGCATTTAGCGATATTTTTGACTAACGATCATGGTACCATGTTAGTATGGAGAGAAGATAGAAGAAAATGAAAAGAGGATCCAACACCTACATTATGAATAATGATGATGATGATTTTCTTATCAATAATTAGGATTTTAAAAGGTCCATTGACCTTATGTTTGATAATACACATAGGTAAGATGCATCAAGGTATAAAGAACTAGGATGGCATTGTACCTAGTGTGATGGACTTTGACTCAACGATTAGATAGGATTACCCTTGTTCACACCTAGCATACAAAACCTTATCTAAAATGTATTTCAAATATTCCAAACATATCAAACCAAATAATGGAAATGCAAGCCTTCTCATGTGGTCAAAACGACATCTAAAAAATCTTCCCTACACCTAAATAAAGTATGCATGACAAGGTTATATTACAGGAATATCCAACAAACACAACAAATAAAAAATATAATGATCATTTCCCCATTTCTTTCTCTCTAAATCCTTTTGTTTAAAAATCATCGAGAGGTCATTGAAATGTGTACAATAAGATAAATCAAAAGACAAAGATCAAAAAAATAAACAAGCTAATGATTTTCATACCGCTAGCCAAGATTATACTAAGGTGATGCCTGATGTTGATGTCCATTGTAGGAAGGATGCATCCTAGGAAATGTTGTTATCAGATGATTTGGGATTGACTAGATGATAGGCTATTGATACTCTGAGTTGACTAACTTGCTTAATTTCTAACCTAGACTTGAGACCCTAACGATTTATCTTTCACTTTTAAACTTGTTAGACTTGTTGTTTATTGTTTTGCCAAAGGATGAAGGTGACGATGATTTATTATGAATGAGATTAATTTGGGTGATAGCGAGATGAGATGGATGGATTTTTTCAAATATTTGGATTTTTTTGTATTTTTGAATGTTTTGAGGCTATTTCAGATTTTTTAGATGTTTTATAAATGTTTTGATTTTTGGATTTTCCAATGTTTTGGTTTTTTCTGAGATTTTGACCAAGAGACTAACCTAAGGACCTATCCTAGGGATCCTCGGAGCTGATCAACAGATTAGCCTTGACTACATTATACACGTAGAGACCACGTAGTTTGACTGAAACTGACTTGATTTAATGATGAGATATGAACAAATGAATTTCCAGTTATTAGGACAGACTCCTAAAGGACTGACCTAGGGTTTCTCAAGGGATGGTCAAAGATCAACCTTGCCTACATTCAAGCTTAGAGACGATGTAGTTAGACAAGATGACTCTATTTTTTATTTTAAAATTTTTGACATGTTTTAGGTTTTTAATTTTTTGGATTTTTGAAGGATTTTATGATGTTTTCAGATTGTTTTGATTTTAATGAAGACTTCAAGGATATACATGAATCTGATCTGATGCACAAACATGCCCCCAATGTGAGGCAATAGACTACTCCGATATATGCAGGAAAAATTGACCTTAGGATTGTTCTAAGTACTACTACTCTTGCAAATGTGAGTCACGACCAACATCATTGACTGTTTTCTTGAGGATTTTCCAGATTGTCTTATTGGTCACTTTCTCTTAGCCATTTTCTTGGGGATAATATGGAGTGGAAAAGTGATGTTAGATTTTGAACTTTTGGAATAGGTTGCAAACATCTTGATTTTTTAAAGGTGTCTCATTATCTGAGATAATGGCTTGAGGGGCACCATATCAAAAAATAAGGTAATTCAAGATGAACTTGGATATATGCTTTCCTATAATATAGGTCATGGGAATGGTCTCCACCCACTTTGTAAAGTACTCTGTGGTGGTGATGATAACCTTATGTCTGTTATATGAGGTGGGGGTGATTTTTCCAATGAGATCAAGCCCCCACTATGAAAAGGGCCAAGGTGTGATATTTGGGTTAAGCTCCTGAGCTGGTACATGGATGAAGTCCCCATGTTATTTCCACTACAAAAACCTTTTATAATATTCATGTGCCTCTCTTTCCATTATAGGCCAATAGTACCCCTTCCTGAGTAGTTTCTTGGCCAAAGTTATATCACTTGAATGTGAACCACAAATGTCATTATGTACCTCGATTAAAGCAGTCAAGGCTTCCTTAGTGTTGAGGCACCGTAAAAGGGTCCCTTCAATGCTCCTATGGTACAGGGTATCTCCTCGAATGATAAAAATGATGAATTTTTATGAAGGCTCTTTTTAGTTTCGGGGTTATGTGAGTAGGGAGGACTTCTATTCTTAGGTAAGTTTATATATCATGGTATCGGGATCACCAGGACCAATAATTTTGCACACAAATTTAGACTTTGGTACCTTGAATTGTAGTACAAGAAGCTACTCTATGAGGAATTCTCGTGTTGGGACATTGTGCGGGATTTCTAGGAGTGATCCAATCATAGCCATTGTATCTGTTGCTCTATTATTTTCTCTTGGTATTTGTTCAAATGTGATATCAATGAAGAACTCCTTGAATCTTTCCACCAACTTCTTGTATAGAGTCAACTTTTCATCCTTTATTTTATATTCATTATTTACTTGGTTGATTACGAGTTGTGAGTCCCCATAGACCTTAGGTGCCATGATCTTCCAATGCACCACAATTCTCAACCCTATCACAAGAGCCTTGTGTTTCACGATGTTGTTTGTGCATGGGAATGATATCTTGTATGATTTAGGTATGTAGTCCCCTTGTGGAGTGATGAATAATATTCTCGCTCCTGACCTATGTTGTGTGTAGGATCCATCAAAGCAAATTTTTTAGTGATCCCTTACACTAAGGTTGAAGATTGATTCATCGAGGAACTCTGAAACAAGTGGATTCTCTACATATATAGGTGCTTCTGCTAGATGATCTATGATTTCTTGTCCTTTAATATCCTTGTGTTCTACATACTCAATGTCATGCTCTATCGGGATCATAACCCACTTTATTGTTCGTCTTGTAAGAGCTTCTATGGAAAGTAGATATTTGAGCGGGTCTAATTTTGCAATGAGCTTGATCTAATGTGCTAGCATGCAATGTTTGAATTTTTTTTTGAAAACACAACTGCCAGGTAGGCTTTCACAATGGGTGTGTAGTTCAACTCATGTCCCACCATGGTCCTGTTGATGTAGTAAATAGATCTCTCCTTCACATTTTCATCATGTTGTGCTAAGAGAGCACCAAGGGCTGCTATTTTTGCTACAATATATAGGATCAAGGGTTTGCCTAGAATTGGTGGCATAAGGACTAGTAGTGTGAGCAACTACTCCTTGATCTTCTTGAAAACTTGGTCACATTTCTCATCCCATTTTTATGTTACCCCCTTGTGGAGTAGATGAGAATATGGGATTGGCTTGTCTCCTAGTTGTTGTATGAATCAATGGATGGACTGGAGTCTTCTTTGTAGGCCTCTTCGCTACTTCAATGTCTTGGGTGCCTCCATTTCAAGGATGGATTTGACATTGATAGGGTCTACTTTGATTACTCTCATGGATATGATGTACCCTGGGAGCTTTCCCAATTGTACTCCAAAGATGCACTTCTTTGGATTAAGTCAGACTTTGTACTTTTCTAATCTATCAAAAATGGAGCTCAGAGCTGGTATGTGATCTCATTATCTCTTTGATTTAGCTAGTTATTCATCCACGTAATCCTCCATAGTTTTATGGATAACATCATGAAAAATTAAAGTCACGGCCCTTTGGTAGATTGCTCCTGCATTCTTCAACCTGAACGGCATCATATTCCAACAATGCGTTCCCCATGGACAAGTGAAAGTTTTCTTGTGTTGGTCTTCTTTAGGTATCATGATCTGGTTTTATTATGAGAATCCATCCATTAATGATAGAATCTCATGTCTTATCATCATATCCATGATCATGTCAATGTTTGGAAGTGGAAATTCATCCTTTGGACATGCTTTGTTTAGATCTCATAAGCCTGTGTAGATGTGGATGCCCCTATTGGGATTTGAAATAGGTACAAAGTTTGAGACCCACTCTAGATAATCGATTGGTTGTATAAAACATACATCTAGGAGCTTCTATAATTCCATTTTGACCAACAATTTTATCTAGGGATGCATTTTCCTTACCTTTTCTCTTATTGGCTTTGCTTTGGGATATACAACTAGGTGAGGAACTAAAACCTCTTGATCAAGCCTAGGCATGTTGGCATATGTCCATGAAAATTTTATCTTTATTTGCTTTAGGAATGTATCTAGGATTTATTTTTCTTCTATGAGAAGTGACTCAGCATATAATGTTATATGTGGTAGTTCTTTTGTTCCTAGATTAACTAGATTGCACTGTTCTGCCAAAACTGCTTACTTCTCCTGATGAATGAAACTGAGAGGAAAATTGAATCCTTCAACCTCTAGTGCCTTAGAGAGGTTTTCACCATTGGATGCATCCTTTATTTTTAATGTTTTCAAGTCAGAGAATGCCACAGTGTGGTTTTCATTCAAAGACCTAGATATTTTTCTCAATATCTCACTTTTGCGACTAAAGGATTCAATTGTTTCCCTATAATAGGCTTGTGTATCTAGTATGATATAAAACCTAGCTTTGTGATCTCCATATGGTACCATATCTCACAATCCCATGAATTATGAGAACACCTCATCATTTTTTAATGTGTCCAAAATTGGTGGTCCTCGTTGGTTGTAATCGATGAGTTGGGGATAGACTAGGTTTATTCCATGGGTTTGATGGCCTGACTCAAAAGATAAGGTATTGATCATGACTAGGGGGGAATCTTTGAAAATTGTAGGAAATTCAGTTATGGTATCATCGTCAATAATACACATTGGTTATGTCAAAGATAAAATTTTCTAAAGGTAGATCTATATATATTGGTAACTAAAGGGTTGTTGCCGATAGCTAAGGGGGAATTTTGACTACTCTAACGGGGGTACTTTTGTCACATATGGTTATACTTGGAGGGGTACATCCAAGGTCAATATTTTTCATGCACTTCTCAATAATGATAGGTTCCAATCGGCCATTGCTATTTTTTCCAACACTTTTATTCCTGTTATAGCCCATGCCCAACATTAATTGAATTCTTTTATTAGTATCATTCATAGGAAGGGTCGATAAAAGTCTTAAATCTTGATAGAGGAGACTAGATATATCTCTTTCATCCACCACTTCTTGGCCTAGATCTTGCCAACTTGTGGATTAGGAGGGATTTTCTCTGCAGGTTTGAGCTACTCTATTGGCGAGTTGTGGCTATCCATAGGATCTAGCGGATTGGGGTGATTCCCCTACCACAAAGGCTCCCTTCTTTATTTTTTAATCTCCACACACGTTATCTTGGATAATGACCTCGATTTTAGATATATCAGGAATGTTGGGTGTCTTTCCTAGAAGTGGAGGCAATGTTAGTTGGGTCTATATACGGAGTTGAAGGGCCTTCATCATTTTTGGGACTTGGGGAATTTATAGTATTTTTCTTGTAGATTTTTGCAATAAGCAAAGGGATTAGGATCACTGTAGATCATGACCTCTTTATTTTGATATGATAACTTGACACATTGATGGAAGGTTGATGCAACTGCCTACATCCCATGGATCCATGGATGCCCCATTAGGATGTTATAAGGTAAATCAAGGTCCAGGACCTGGCAGGTGGTTTCCATAATGGTTGGCTCTACTTGAATAGGGAGTTGGATAGTGCCCTGAGACACTCTTTCTTGATTTTCATAAGCTTTGATTGTGAAACCCTTGCCTTTTTCAATGGAATCCTTGAAGTTTCCTAGATTATTTATGAGCTTGAGAGAATAGATATTTAGACTTGCACCCCCATCCACCAAGACCCTTTTGATTTTTTTATTATGAACCAGGTCCTCAAGGTGGAGTACACGATTGTGAGATGGTTGGGTGGGGGAGTATCGATCAAAAAATGTGAGGAGATTTGAGGTGGTAATGTTTCTGACCATAGTTTGGAATTGTTCAATATCAAAATTGGCAGAGATGGTAGATGAAGCCAATGCTTCCTCAAGGATTTCTCTATGGGTGGATGAGATCTTCAGTAACTCCATGATGGAGATCTGAGTGGGAGTTATTTTCAATTGGTCCAAGACATTTTAGCCATTAGGAGAAAATTTTGGGTTTGAGGTGGATGCCCTAGGTGGTTGTGATGACCCAACAATGGTGAATTTTTCACCACATGTGGTGACTCCACAATTAGCTTTCACTCCTTTGATGTTAACAATAGTGACCCATTCATCTAGGGATACGGCAACCTAATCATACACATGGTTCACATTGGCATACTTTTGTTTTCATTTGTTATGATCCGACATCAGATTTGTGTATATCTTAAGGTCTTGATTTCCACCTAGTTGTTCCACATTTATGAACTTTTCATCGATGAGGTCTTAGATTAGATTTTTCAGCTTCATGCAATTGGTTGTTGTGTGCCCCTTGATTTTATGAAAATCACAAATGTATTTTTCATTGAACCATGGTGTTTTCACTTGGGGCTCTTGATAATTCTCATAAGTGGGGATTTTAATGAGATTCTCAGTTACCAATTTCTTCATGATGGATTCAACTGATTCCCTAAGGGCTGTGAACTTCCTCTTGGGGGGATATTTGTTTCGCAGAGGTGGTCCCCATTGATTATTTTGATTGTTGAATTGATTATTAGGTGGTGGTTCTAATATCATACTAGTTTGTATGTTGTTGTGATTGTTGTTTTACGATTGTTGATATGTTTGGGTGTTCTATTTCGGAGAATTTATTATGACCTTGGCATCAACCACAACATCATTATTGACATTCTTTTTTTTCACCCACGTGTGAGGTTTCTCATTATAGATAGTGAAAGGGTGGTTTCCTTGATGTTCTAGATATGTGGGTGTCCCCCCTTGTGCAATAAGGTCTCATTCAATGTTCAGAACCTTGGGGATCAACTAGTCGTAAGTGGTGATGCACTACATTTTTAGATGAAATGCCAAGGTTTTCTCAAGATTGGAAATGATGGTGCAAATTTTTTGCTCTTCCGACATGGCCCACTTGATCCTATTGGCCTTGGATCACCATCATTGTAGGAAGGAAGCGAATGATTCCCCCTTACCTTGTTTGAGCATAGATAGTTCCTCTAGACTAACATACATGCCAATGTTGAATGCATCTATGATCTCTTGGAATCTTTTGATGCCAGTAGGTAAGAGAGATAACCACTCCATGGTAGGGTCAACCAAGATTTGAGGAAATAGCCGCATCACATATGTATCATCATATCCGACCTACATACAATGTACCTAAAATTCCCTTATGTAATCCTCAAGGTTTCCTAGCCCATGGTATTTGTCAAATTTAGGGATTTCAAAACCCTTTGGGAATGATACCATTGCCAGGCTCTTGTCGAAAGGATAAGGGCACATATTGCTTGGTGTCTTTGTTTTTTTCCCTGATTGGAGATCGAGCACTTAATATGAGATAAATTTTCTTTGTGTTGTCATGTCATCTTGTGGATTACTAGGTGGAGTGAATTTTTCTGGAGTGGTTGAGGTGTTTGATTGACAGGTGGAGTGTTAGGTATGTTGGTGGGAGTTTTTTGCAAGCTCTGTTGTGTGATTAAGGCTTGTTGATACGCCTACATTTGTTGTTGTTCCAACAATGCTTTTTTTTGGTCTTGTTGTTGTTGTGCCAACAAATCTTGTTGTTGGTCTTGTTGTTGTTGTGCCAATAAATATTTTTGTTGGGATTTTTGTTGAGCTACTTGTTCTTGTTCTTGATATTGTTGTAGGGCTTGTGGATATCCTTGTTGCTTAGCTTATTGGAATTGTGCCTAGTATTGAGCTTGTGCTTGCACTTTTTGAGCTTGATATTGGGCTTGAGCTTGAGCATAGGCTTGTTGGGCTACCTATGCAGCTTGGGCATCCTATGTGGCTTGAGTGGCTTGTGTAGCTTGGGTGGCTTGTTGTTTTTGTCATAAAGCTTGACCTTGGGTAGCCTGTTGCACTTGTTGTTTCGCTAATTATTCTTGCACTTGTTGGGAAGCTAGCTATGCAACTTGTTGATTTTGAATTTGATGAAGTGACTTTCGATAGGTGGCTTGTTGAGCTTCTTGCAACATGATGCTAAAGGATTTTTTCATATTGGGTTTCGGTGGTGGTGGTGGTGGATGAGGAACAATGTTGTTTGTTGTGATGAGAGGGACTATTGTATTGATATTTGGGGTTTGTGTGGTGGATAGTGTGATTAATATGCTTGGTCCTTTGGAAACCGTGTTTTGAGATACTTGAGGGATGGTAGAGGATGTATTAATTTTTGGGTTTGTTTGAATGGTTTCCACCTGTTGTTGTGATATTGATGACAAGATGAAAGGATTCAATATGATGTCTTGATTTATGATTAGAAGATTGTTCATAATTTGTTGATTTATGGTTGGTAAAGGGGGAAGGCCTAACCCAAGGGGTGGTGTGGATGTTAATGGAAATGGTGAAAATGGTGGAAAAATGGGTGATGTATTCCCTTGGAGAAATGATGATGATGATGAGGGATCAAATATTCCCCCTAGTCCAAATAATCCACCTTCTCCATGTGAGGTCATGGGGAGAGAGGTTTGTGTGCTAAGAGGATACACCGGTGTTGCGTGAAAATAGCATGGGTGTGTAGGGTCATGAAATGCAAGTAGAGTGTATGGGTGTAATATATTCAATGGGTTGGATCGACCCAATATGGTGTTTGCATCCAAATATTGGTTGTTCACAAGGGGGTGTGTTTGAAGTGCATGAAGCAATGGGCTTCCCTTGTTGACAATTGGTTGAGTTGGAGCAATGGATGATGTGATTTGTGGGATGCTTTGAGTGATGCCTTGAAATGGAGGTGTGGATGATATTGGGGCAATGATCCCATGAAGCCTTTCCAAAATAGTGCTTACATCAAAATCGTGTATTGGGAGGGTTTGATACTTATCATAGTCTTGATGATTCTATGAGTTTCAATATTTTGAACCATTTCAAGGATTTCATCTTGTATCATCCCTAAGAAATTATTGGTGATGTCTTCCATGTGACATTCCTCTTGAGTATTTTGTGATGATATAGGAGGATTAGATAGGGGATTTCTTGATCCAATGGGATTTATTTCAGAAGTAATTTGGCTCAAGTCACTCGAAGTTGATGTTTCTTTGTTGGTTTCCATGTTCTTCTTGTGTTGTGATATAGTTTGAACCATAAAATAGGGATCAATTTTCAATAATGTGTGAGATGAACCTCTAATTCTTTAGATTGATCTAACTTTAGGTACAAAAGAGAAAATTTAAGATGATTAAGGATCAAAGTGCGATGATGAGGCAAATGGAAGGTGGATGATGTGAATGAATTGAACTCTTGAGAAATCTTGATAGAGATACTAGACTTTGGGACTTTTTAGATTTTTATTTGATTTGGTTTGGTTTGGTTTGGTTTGGTTTGGTTTGATCTTGACTTTGGATTGATTGGATTTTGGTTTGCATAGTGAACTCATAAACTCTAAGAGGTTGGATGTTGCCCTAGAGTAGACTTGTACACAAGATGATAATTTGACTAAATGTGTAAAAAAAGATTCACTATACACCCCTAGTCAAACAAGATTATTTTGGTTTGATTTTCATTTTGGATTTTGGATAATGAAACTATAAACCTCAAGATGTTGGATGTTATCAAGGGGTAGACTTATTCACAAGGATTTATAATTTGGAAAAATATGTGGAAGATGATTCATCTACACACATCTAATAAAACAAGATGACTTGGATTTGCCAAAATTCAAGCATGAATGATATTTTCAAGATTCCAAGAGTTGTTGGTGAGGTGATTTTGATTAATGTTTGAGGGATGGATGAGAATGTTGATTTTGATCCTAGATTATACCTAGATAGAACTCCTTTCTACAAGACCTCGATATTTAAGAACATGTTTGGTACTTCCTATGTGAGAAAAGAAAACTTTTGAAGGAGTCTTGGATTTTGTTGGCAGTAAAATTCATACATATTAGGATTTTTCTTTGATGCATGTTTGTAAAAGTTGAAGGTCAATCTTTCTCAAGATTCATAAAGCATAGACAAACATTTCTTATGAGATTTTGGACTAAGACCTTTGGACCTTTTTTTTCGGGTTTTTATCTTTCAAGAAATCATTTGGAAGAGAACATGTGTGGGGTTCAATTGTTTTTTAGCTTTTATTAAACACTTCCTTTTACCACAAACAATTCTTGATTAGGTTTTCAAACTAGATGTCTAATTTCCTAACTTCTTCTCATCCCATAAAGTCCATTATGTGGGAATCAAGGATATCAAGGCAATAGTTTCCTAATGTTGAATTTAGTGAGAATAAATTAAGATATAAATCCAAATACTTAGAAGCCTCTAAGGATGAAATCCCTAGGGCAAGAAAGAGCACTTCGATTTGTCAAAGCTATTTATTCCCCCTAAAGGGTTTGAAATTTTGAAGATTTGGTGAATATTTGTTTTCAAGCATTTAAGATCCAAGAAAAGTATTTTGATTCCAAAGTGATGCACCATCCTAGGATAAAATGAGACAATGTTTGTTGAGTTAGCACTTGGATAAATCCAGCTACGCTTACCCTTAGTAGATGATTAGATGCTTTATCACACTGGATCCCCTCCATGACACACACTTCTCAAGTCATCCAACCATCATTACCCATGAAACTCCCATGGCATATATCGAATCAATACCAAGAGCCGTAAAAATGTGGGACAACTTTAGAACGATCGTTCTTGCACCAAAAATTATATTTAAGGATTTGGGCCTTCTAAACAAAAGGTAATGTAGGAATTCCATTCGTGGGGGATAATCCATATGGCAAGAGACCATTTTTTCCCTTCTTGTCAAAACAATCATCATGATACTTGAACTTTACTCAAGTACCCACACTTATATACCGGTTGGAAGTCATTTGGATTTAGCGTGTTATCGGTTGGTTCATTCCCTTGGGGTGGGTAATTTTTCCCACCAAGGTAGGCCCTCTAAGGATTTAAACAAAAGAAAGTAAGAACATCTAAAGTTCGATAAATCTTTGTTGAGAAACAAAGAGATAACACTCATGATATACTCTACTCACACTAGCAAGATTTTGTTCAAGTTTAGAAATCCAAATTGAAATGTGGAGGTAATCATTTACACAACTTAATATCTCAAAAAAAGGCTTTTGATTCTCAAGATCATTGTGAGGTGTGAGAGAAGTGCATATATCTTTTTAGTGATATTAACTTGTAAAATAGATTACAAAACAAAGAATACACATGTTCATTTTTAAACCATAAAGCAATGATATGAATTATTTTTAAACACCAAATTTGAAGTGTGAGATTTGTTTGTTCATTTGTTAATTCCAAATTAAAATCTAGTAATTTGCCTATGGTTCTTTTTAATCCTTTTGTTTTTTAATTTTTAAGCCCAAACAAAATTTATTGAGTCCTAAAAAGAAAGAAGATGATAGATCCTTAGAAAAAAGGGATTATAATTTCTCCCCTAAGTGTTTAAAAACACTCGATACAATGAGATGATGATGCCATAAAGAACTCTTGGTCTTTGTTTCCTTCCTTCCATTTTAATCAATCCAACCTACAAAAATGGGTTAATATTGGGGAAATAGAGGTCAAAAACCAGTTAGAACTCAAAAACAACCAAAATGAATAAAGCACATGTTGAAATTAATCTGAAAATTTCCTTTTACCCAACTCCAGCTAGCGGTGCAATCTACGAATACAGTGTAGTTTAGGAAAGTCAGTGGTGCTATATAGCTTCACTGGGATTGATAGTGACACTCTACACAAAAATAGTGAGTGATATTGTGGCACTATTTCAATCAACGATGGAGTTGGGAATTTGGTTGGCCAGCGTCACAATTTAAAATTCAAATTTTATGGGAGAGAAGACCCCAGCGGAGCAGTTTGGAGTTTTAAAGCATCACAATATGGCATCGCTTAATTGATAGCAGCGCAATTTGACAACCAATGGTATACTTTCCCTGAAGACAACAAAATTCAACAAAAAACCACATAAGTTTTAGAAAAATATGTTCATTTTCTTCAAATTCACCCTCCTTCTAACTTTCCAAAATGTGAATGGTGGTCCTAGACCTACACAAACACAAAGAACAAACACATACTTAGCCTATTATGCAAGTTAGAAGCAACATTCCCCATGAGATTCATTTGAAACAAGAAAACAAGAAATATTGTAAAGAACACAATGAAAGAAGTTAATAAATCCTATTCAAATGAACAAACTCTCAATCCCATGGGGAGTTGGTGTCATTTTGATGTGGAAAATGGCCCTTTCCCAATTCCTTGCAATCTTTGATGATTAATCATGGATATTTGATTCTCCTTCATGAAATCTTATCATAACCTAGCTATAATGGATGAAAATGGATAAGGATGGATGAATTTTTTTCAAAAACTTGAAAAAAATGATGTTGCCTGAAGTTGTGGATCCAAAATTAAAATAAGAGCCTCTTAGAAATAAAAGAAAATTATGGAGAAAGAGGAAAAAGGGATGGATGTCGGACAAAATACCAATCAATAGGGAGATGCCACTTTTCAACATGTGATTAGAGGAGGAATGAGCACATTTTGATGAATGTGCAAATAAATATGGTTAGATGGAATTTGAAATTTGTGAAATGACAAGTTGGAGGGAGAGAGGAATGGAGTAAATTTCACTTGGCTCAAGGAAAAGGAAATGTAAGAGGTGTTTAATGCCTTTTTGGATCTACTCATCCCTTTTGGAGGGATTTTTGAATTTGGGGAATATTCCCTTATTGATGAGAAGTTGAGAGAAAATAGAAGAATTTATAAATCAATTAAATTGATTTACTTGTGCAAGTTGCAAAATCTAGAGGATTTGATGGATTAGGATTAGGAATAATCAAGATTTGATTAATTTAGATGAAAATTAGTTGATTTAACAATTTGAATTAGATTTTTGGATTAATTTAAATAAAAATTGAGAGGAATATGAATTTAGATTTAATTAAATAAAGTTTGATTTATTAAATGAAAGAGGGTGGTGCTATATTACATCAAATAAAATATTAAATTGTTTAATTTAAAGGAGATGACTTTAGACATTAATTAAATAAAGTTAATTATTTAATTAAAAGAAGGACTATAGGATTACTAAACAAAACTATTTATTTAATTAATAGAAGCGGATGACTTAAGCAAATAAATTTGATTTATTTAATTAAGAGATGAAATATGATGAATTTAAAGTAAAGGAGATGATTTAGAATGAACTATTGTTAGTAAGATCAATATCAGGTGTATAGGATCAATTTGTATATTTTTTGTGTCTACAGGGACAAATGGTCATTTTTGTCTTCAAAGTTCTTGCATAATTTTTCACCTAACTCATCCCAATTGTGAATGGAGTTAGACGGAAAGCCTCTATACCACTCTAATTCTTTACTCTTAAGGGAATTGGATAGCAACCTAATAGCCACATTATCTTCTATTATATCATGCACATAGCATATGTTTTCCACATCTATGATGTTCCTTGTTGGAGATGTGGATGTCTCACCAATTAAATGAGGAATACGTTTAAGGGAATTAGCTATTTTATCATTCTTCTCAGCTAAAAATAAGGGGTTGCCACCACTAAAAGATATAAAGGGTTGATTTCTTGATAAATCCATATGGAGTAAATTTATGTGTGTATGAATAATAGGTATTCTAGCTTGAAATAATCTACCCAAAGGTGGCATAGATTAGGATCTAGTAGATGGATTTATACTTATATTTCTCATAATGGGTGATAGGGAGTGCCTATTTAGTCTTTGAGAAGTAGAAAATGAGATCTCAATATATTGATAAATACCTCTAGAAGATTATCTTGTTTGAATTATTGGCATGAATGTGTAGGTATACATTGACACATGATTTTGGGTAACCTTTGAGTCACCAGCTTGAATGTAGAGTTCTCCCTTAGTTGCACAACCAATAGGTACTTTTTTGACTGCCTCTTCAAGGCTGAAATATTAAGATGAACACCACTCTCTCAAAAACATGAAGTAAAATTTCTATGTGTCCCACCAGGCATGCCAAAAATTGTTGTCACATGAAAGCGTGTCATACTAAACATGAGGTTCAGCATTCCAATGATAGAATGTAAACAACCTCAAGGTGTGGGACCTTGCACATATGAAGTAAAATATCTAGAGAAGGTTATCTTCCTCTTTCAATCCAAGTGCAATTTTTTTCTCCAACCTAGCATGTGAAATCGTACCACTACCCTACTTTAACAACTCACAAGGGAAAAGGGTTAGAAGGAATACATGAACGAGAAATGCAAGGTGGTACACAAATATGGAAAAAAAATTTCTTCCTGGTTGATATTGCACAACAACATCATTGAAGGGGGGCTAGGGTACTCACACAAATCTCTATTTGGTTCATTCTCAAAGGAAAACATGGAGGTTAGGGTTTGACAGCGTGTTGGAAGGAAAGGGGTATTCTCAAGCAGAAACTATAAACAATTTCACTCAAACATATATGCATGGAAAGAGAGAACAAGAACTTAGATATGCAAGTAATGAACTTATACAAACATGAATAAGCCAATAAGAGCTAAGATTAATCTATTTCATTGATGTAGAGGAAACAACAAATATTTATAGTCGTAGAGATGTAAATGCATATATCTACCAAAGAAAAGCAATGGAGGAGCTGGAGGAAGAACCCATAAAAATAATACAAGTGTTTCTTTATAGATCAACCATAACTTGGATGATTACAAACCAAACCATAACCCAACTAGGGTTAGCAGTTAGAATAAATATGATCAAGGAAGGATTTTCTCATGAAATCCATGTCAAAAGGAGATCCTAGAGAAATCAAGACTTGAATGCCATACCCCTGACATAAATTTTTTCTTGAAAGAGCATCTAAATCCTACAATAAAATTAGAGATATGGGAATGAATACATCAGAAGGGATAAAATAATAGCAATACATGAGTATGGGAACCCCAAAATCTACTTGAAGAAGTCAGATAATGCATTAAGTGTTGTCCTTGAAACCCAAAAGTCAAAATAGGTAGTTGAGGAGGTGGTTCAATCATTAATGGCATAATTATTCAAAAACAATCCATTCCATAGAATATTTGGGCATCAAGACTGAAATGAAACTTTGCATCATTAAATGGTTTGAAACCCCAAAAAGAGCAACCCCCATTAGACATCAAGCGATGGTCCTTCAACATACTACTTACTAGAAGAATGGAGAAGGAATAAAGAAGAAAGGAAAACCATGAAGTTCGAAAAAGGTTGCTCTTGTCATATGTCAAAATTTGGGGAGGAGGCTTATGCCTTATGGTAGAGACAAAAATGGTAAAAGGTAAGATTTAAGATCGATGTCAAAATCACAATAGAGTTTCCTCAAAAAGCATTCTGGTACCTCATAGTTATTTCATTGAGGATGGTCAAAAACCATCAACCACCTATCCCAAAAGCTATTATTTATCCTTTAGTTGTGGCACCAATGAATAGGGAACCTTTTTCATGCACCGTGAAAGGTTTAATTGGTTCTTGGGTCAAAGAATAGTGCACACAAGTCAGATTTCAAAAAATATATATTTAACTTGTTCATATGATAATTTTTCACATTAAATTATTTTGTTTTCCCTCTTGTTATACCAACTATTTATTTTCCCACTAATTGATTCTACATGAGACATAATGGCTTATAATGATTGACCAATGGTGGTCCTATGGTATTTTGTTCCTACAAGATCTTTCAACCTTGCAATTAACTCCTCAAGATATTTTCAATTGTTTTCAATTTTCCCTAATATGTTTTGTTTTGTTCCTAGAGGATAACAAGGAATTTTAGGAGGTATTTTTGTGGCTATTCTTCAAAATATTTTTCAAGAGGTGAATTGGGATATTGATGCAAGGACTTCTGACGGTCGTAACTTTTGACTTCAATGTTCATTTGGGCTGAAATTTTTTAGGCGACTTCATTATGAGATTTTGCTATGATTACCAACCAATCATGACTTGGTTGGGCGCCATCCCAATATTTTTTCAGGGCTAAATTTTTTCATTCGGGCCCTTAAAATCAACTTTTTATGTTTTTTTGGGGTTTTTACAAAATTGTTTTCTTTAATCACTTGGAAATTATCTTTCCAGTTTCGAATATAAGTTGAAAATTTCTGCCATCTTAGTTTTAGGAATTATTTTTGAAAAATATGGGTTCAAAGGGATATGTATGCAAAATTAGTTAAAATGGCAAAAATATGACAATTGTCGAAAACTATAAAAAAAGGTAATTTTTGAGCTTTTTAGTTTTTTTTTTAGTTTTTAGATATAAGGGTGTTTTATTCATTGTAGAAACATAGTTGGAGAATAGAAGAAATTTTATTTTGAATCCATCTTTGAATTTCATAGCTTTCTTTATTCAGTAATGATTGAATTTTATTGAATGTGTTCTTGGATACATTAGATTTTAAACATTTGGTGGTGAATTATATAAAATTATTGAAATTAAATAAATTAATTTAAAAAAAATAATTCTACACATTTCATCTAAATATGACACTAAAAATCTTAAAATACTTACTTCTTGGACCTCCTTGACATCTTTGTGGCATTTTCGTGAGGATTTGGCAAAGCTTTGGGTGAAAAATCAAGTCTATACAATTTGAGCATGCTTGGAAGGGTTATTGAGCCATAGGTTGAAGAAAAAAGATAAACTGAAATGTGGTTTTTATTTTTTATTGTTTAAATAATGCATGAGGAAAGAATTTTATAATGTTCTCACATTATAATGCACTCGCAAACTATGCTTGCATGGGGGCCAAAAATTAGGGTGGCCATATTTTGATCCCTTATCTTTTTCCATGCACCCATTGTTTTAGTGGTATTTGACATCGTTCATCCTCGTAAACCTCATTATGATAGCCTTATGGTGTTGTTTGTGCAATATAGATATTTATGGTAAGTGTTCTATAAAATAACTATGATCCATGTCACAAAATAATTATGAATTATGAGATAATAAATTTGTGAATAAAAGAGACAAACTTGTGTATTGTCTTAAAATGTGAAATAATATGAGATCATGATGGTAGATGAGTAGAATAATTATTTAATGGTGTGTTTATTTAATATTCATATATGAGTAACAAATAAATTATTATTTAAATTGTTTTATGGTGAAAATAATCAAGGGAATTCTCGTAATCTTTGTATGAACCTCATCATGGATAATCATGCTAAATAAAAACTATATGGTTAATATCAACACCTTAGATTATAAATTAAGATGAATAGGATGTTCCTTTGTATGAATCATATTATTAGTAATATGTGTGTTTAATTTTGGAGAAAATTCTTTACCATTTTAGACATACAATCTTACAAAATCTAACAAATGAGAGTTCAGTTCTAGCAACTTGATATGTTATTATGGTGAGATTATGTCCTTAAACATTAGTGAGTTCTAGGAGTAAATCTAAGCTAAGGGGAGGGGGATGTAAGGCCATGACTTATGTTTGATTAATGTGATCCTAATTCATTATTACATTCCATTAATTGATGATTAGATAGATCAAAAGTGATTAATAAAGTACTAATTGATTGTCATGATTATGGATATTATTGGATGTGTTAGTAAGATAAATGAATATTATCTTCTTCCTCTTTCTCTAAACACCATAACATGATTATAATTATATATCCAAGAACATTTGATGTTGATTTATGAATGATCCCAATAAATTTTACATTTTGTTTGAATTTTTATATTTTAAGGTTGTTATGTAATTAGAATTATAATATATCAACATGTAATTCTTAAATATGTCCTAGAAAGTAGAAGGTGAATTATTGTATGCTATCAAAATTAGAAAAGTAACTATTTAGTTGATTTTATAGTTAATATTAAATGATAAAGTTATTTTTGATCAAATAAATTATCTTACAATGAAAAAATTTATACAAACCTAAGAGAAAGAAGTGTTATTATTTTACTAAGTTACTAATTTGATTTGCGTTATCCAAGGTAGATGTTAGTCAAAGGATGGATTGAGTTATTTGATACCTTTTGAGTAACTACATAGGGTGGATGAACAATCACAATCAAGCATGGATGAAGGTAAACCTACCAAAGCTAAAGGTGAATATTGATTGGTTAAGTAGTCCCACCTTAATGATTTTAGTTACCAAGGACGAAATTGGTTAACTAACAATTCTCATTTTGAAAATGGTCACCCTGAATACTGTAGAAGTTGATAAATCTCAACCTCACAGTCCCCAAGAATCACGTGCATGCAATCACCTGTCACATGTAATAGATATCCAGAACAAATAAGAGGATGTTCTCTAAACCCTCATAGTGTAAAATGCATTATTAGAATCTCAGTTATTACAAAAAGATCAATCCTTATGAAGGAGATCAAGAAACCCTGAAAGGGAAACCCTAAATGAAACCCTAGTGTGCACACTTAATAATTAATCAATTATTAATGTGCCTAAGTTTAGCTTAAGCAACTAAAGGAATAGGTGACTTAATTAATTAACCAGTATGATATAATTAATTAAGTATATAACTTATTACTCTAACAAATACCACTTGAAAACTCCAAATGGGAACAACCCTAGAATCTATGAAGTAGCAGTCGATTATTGAATGATGTATTACTGAAAACAAAGTGCAAAGATGCAAGTTGCACTCTCCCAACTGTCAAAACATCCAAGTAATCTCGAAAACACCCATCAGGCCAAATCTAGAATAATGATAAAGTTGGGACAGATACAGAAAAAATTGCATGGACAACTACATAGAGCTCCTCAATACCTTTCCAACGCCACAAAGATAGCAAAAATCAAAGATTGTGGCAAAAAGTTATGAGCCCGAAAGCATAAAATAAACATCTGACTTCAAATAGAAATAAATGCAGTAAAATAAACTACACCAAATGAAATTACTCAGAACCAACTTTTCGGTGATATCTAGTTTGCCCGATTTCGATACCATATGCCCAAGTTATGCAAAAAGCAAAAAAAAACTACTCTTTTAAGCAAATTAGGGCTAGGAGGGGACAAAGAGGCAGTACGGACGCTGACGTCATGTTGACGTCAGTGATTCATGAGGATAAATTTGACGGCCTGGAGACCATCACCGCAAAAGAAATCCCCTGCAGAAAAAGTTTAGGCCTCTAGTCACCCATGTGACCCAGGGCGCTGGGCAGGGGGCTGGGGCGGAGCCCCTGGTCCTCCATAGGACTGCGGCTACAATGGAAGAGCCCGCAGGGGCTGGCGGATGGCCCCCGGTCATCCATGTGACCGGGGCTAAGCCTGTCGGAGCCCATGGGGGCTGGATGGAGGTCGACAGCGAGATGGTGGAGGAAGCCGACGGCGGTGGTGGGTCGGTGGCCGCCTGGTGGCCGCCCGATGGTGGGATTCTTTCGAACTGGAGGCGCAAGAACCGATGCGATTTTTGAAGGTTTTCGCATGATTTTTGAGAAATGTTGCCTCGTGAAGCGTGCTGGGGAGGTCGTACAGCCTCCCTGGTAAAAATAATTTGCTACAAAAATTGATGATTTGACATGTGTTTCTAGGGTTTTGGGGTGCTGCGAACGTGATGGCGATGTCTGTTTGAGCCCATAATGTCCCAAAAAATCGGCTACCCCTAGATCTTACAAAAAAGATGCCTGTGGAAACCCTTGCACTTGAAACTCACTGATAGGCCATATCTTCAGATCACGAACAGGTAGATGTAGGTCTGGTGCTCTGATACCATGTAGAAGTTGATAAATCTCAACCTCACAGTCCCCAAGAATCACCTGCATGCAATCACCTATCACATGCAATAGATATCCAGAACAAATAAGAGAATGTTCTCTAAACCCTCAGAGTGTAAAATGCATTATTAGAATCTTAGTTATTACAAAGACATCAATCCTTATGAAGGAGATCAAGAAACCCTAAATGAAACCCTAGTGTGCACACTTAATAATTAATCAATTATTAATGTGCCTAAGTTTAGCTTAAGAAACTAAAGGAATAAGTGACTTAATTAGTTAACCAGTATGATATAATTAATTAAGTATATAACTTATTACTCTAACAAATACCACTATGAAGGATTTCAAGGATATGATAGGATGATGGAACATCATCCAGGTCAGAAACAGGTAGGACAATGGATGTATTCTAACAAGAGGAAATTTTATAATCATCACTTGGCCCCTTTTCATCCCCATAGACATTTTCTCCAAGAAAAGTGATATTTTTTTGGCATTTGTGCAGATGACATATCCATACACTCAAGGGGGACTGATCAGTCAGAATTTGGAACGTTTTCTTCTAAGGTTTTTCTATAAAACAATGGTAAGGTGGTAGCCTTGAAACCGCTGTCTATAGATCAACAAGCTAATCAAAATTTTCCCAAACCTAATATAGATAGGGTTTCATTAGGGTTTTTCATCAAAGTAACAAGTTTTCTTAGAAGGATGCAAATTGAAAGAATTGTAATTGTAATGAACCTATTTAGAAATGGGTTTCTTTCAATCCCAAGGGGTAAATGGAAAACATTCAACATCTGAGAGATTCACTAAAGGATAAAAAATCAAGAAGGATCTCAAAATGTTTATTTTTCCAAGTTTCCTTCAGAGAAAGGTGGTCCCTTTAAACCAAATTTGTAGAATCATCCTACTTAGAAGAGTGTTTTCTACCCAAAAACTCAGAATTAGGATCAACATGCATAGGTTCATTCAATTCAAAAGGTAGAAAAGCAACCTCCTCAATCAGATATCTCAATGAAAACACAACAAAGGAAGCATAGAAAGAAGGAAAACAAGAAAAAAGGGAAAAAAATGATGCACAAAGCACAAAAGGTGAATCTCTACAATAGAGGCACAAGGATCTTCAAAATGCAGATATTCCAGTTCAACGCGACCTTAATCATCAAGGTCAACCTAAAGTTCATGGCATATAACAAAAGGGTATCATTAATTTAACCTTATACGAGGCTCTTCTAGAACCACAAGTCCAAGACCTTTACCAATGAGTTTTAATCTGTAAGTTTTAGAAGCTTACACTTGATATAGAGACATTAAAAGATTTATTATTTGAAGAATGGGATGGGGTTGATAAAAAAATTTATTTAGATCAAGGAAAAGGTAATTTTGTTGGTATTTTTGAAACTAAGCTACATAGAGATGAAATATTCAAAGTGAAATCCTAGGCTTTTGAAGGGTCTAGTTTATTTATGCAACCATGGTTGCCAAATTTCAAAGAAAATATTTTTTTGACTAATTTTATTCCCTTTTGGATTTAGTTGCATTCTCTTCCACTTGAATATAGGGAGCTAAATATAATAGAAACACTAGTTAATCATCTAGGGATTTTCCTTAAACATGATTTTTATTTTTCTAGAAATCCAAATAAACTAGTTAGGTTTGTGTTTTATTAGATGCAATAAAGGATTTTCTAAATCAAATTCATATTACGTATAAATTTGAAAAGTGGGTTAAGTATGTCACTATGGAAACTTGAGAGAATGTATGTTATAATTTTCATTGGTTGGGGCATTCGAGTATAAATTGTCATGAGATGGGAAGTATTAATATCTAGGCCACCTAGGATAAATTGATATAAGCCTCCCATAAAGAAAAGGAGAATTGTTTCACACAAATTTGATAGAAATTATGCTCACATTTTATCCCTTTCCAAAAATGAAGGAAAAACCTTGATAATAGAAAGGAAGAAATATTTTAAAGAAATGTCCTTGGTTGTCACCAGAAGAGGTAAACAATTATCCTTATATTTCCTTGGTTTAGGAATACAAAAGACAAATCTATAGGAGAAGAGTATGGAACATTTAATAAAGCAATACACCCCATCTCTTTTGGAAATCTCATTACATCGGTTGAAAGATATTGTTAAATGTTTGATGTTTAATAGAGGCTCTCTACAAATTTCTCACAACCTTTCAAATAATGTTTTAGAATGGTGTGTGGAAAATTAGGAAATTAATCTATTTTAGAAAATAGTATAAAAAAGCATGGCATTACCAAGTATTGAGTGATCTAAGAATCCAGATCTTCCAAGTTCAAAACATATGAGAGATTTGGATGATTTGGAAGGATTACCTAAAAATATTCTTTTTTTCAGTAGGATCTGATCTATTTGATAAAATTATAGAAGAAATAATGAATGAAGAAGATAACTCTCCACTTTTTGAAATAGTTTTAGGCCCTCAACCTCCTAATGATTATTTAATGGAAAAATGGATGAGTTGGATGAAATTGAAGAGGTGCTAACCAATAAGGTAAATGATTTTGAGTATTCACAAACTTTGGCTCTACTAAAAACATTGTTCTCTCAATCAATAGTGAATAAATCTTTAAGGAAAAGGGGAAGGAAGTATAAAATAACTAAGTTGAAGGAAGAGATAGAGGAAAGGGTACAAAAAACTCTAGATGGTGACATTATATTATTAGAAAGAAAACATATTAGGAAAGAATTTTACTATCCTCATGCATAATGAAGTTGATTTCTTGGAATTTTAGAGGAATTAATTTCTCTGACGAGAGAGCTCAAGTCAAGCATTAGTTGGATGCTTGTAGAGCTGATGTTGTAGTCCTCTAGGAATCCAAGTTATATGAGGCAACATATGAATCTACCATTAAGAAATGGATAAAATATAAATGAACCTTTTCACTAGAAAGAGGTGCATCTAGAGGGCTAATCACTTTGTGGAACCCCAAAACTATCTCAATTGAGGAAGTAAAAATTGAAAATAATTGGCAGTTAATGAAAGTCTAACATTTTGACTTGAAGTTTTAGTTGATAAATGTTTATGGCATATCAACCACTGTTGATAAGAAAACTCTTTGGGAAGTTCTCACACAAGATTTGGATGGCATAGGTGAAAAGAAGGTTATCCTAGTTGGTGACTTCAATGCAATAATTTATCTCCAATAGGAACAAGGAGGTATCTATTCACCTCCAAAAACAATGGAGGATTTTGCAACCTTTATCCAAGATAATGCACTAATTGACATAATGCCAGAAAAGGGTAAATTTACATGGACAAACCATAGAAGGTATTTTCTACAGATTGGTGAGTTCTTGGATAGGTTTTTGGTGTCTCCAAACTGGATATCAGGTGGTGACATCTTGAAATGTTATATTTTACCCCTAATTGGATCAGATCATTATGTAATTTATATGGATGTTGCAGTTACAAACTCTTATCCAAAGAGAAATTCATCCTTTAAATTTGAGAGAATGTGGTTTAGGAACCCAAACCTTTTTCCTTTACTTCGTCAATGGTGGGTAAGTTCCTTGTATTTGAAAGGGTGTAAATTTTTATAGATATGTAAAAAGCTATTGTATGTAAAGCAAAAATTCAAACTTTGGAATGTTCACGTTGTCAAGAATATTTTTGACAAGAAGGAAAAAGTGTTTAAATAATTGATAGTGATAAATGAACACATTATTTTGAAAGGATTGGATGCTTCATTTTTTGAACAACAAAGAAATTTGCAGGTGGAATGGGGCAAGTTGCTTGCAAGGGAGGAAACCTATTGGAGGTGAAAGTATAGGGAGGTATGGCTAAGAGATGGGGATTGCAATACAAATATTTTTTCATGTCTCTACCCAATTAAGAAGAGCTATATATTCAGTTTTATCAATCCAAAACAAATCAATAGGTGTAAAACTTACTAGGGAAATTAACATTCAACAAGGTGATAAGCTTTTTTCTAACTTTTTCTCTACCCCTAAAGGTCAATCATCAAATTTTTATGGAAGGAGCCAATAGTTGTTGGAAGCAATGCCAAAGTTATTTAATGATGAGGAAAATGATAATCTTTTGAAACCCTCTACTTTACATGAGTTGAAAAGAGTAGTCTTTTCTTTGTCACTAGATAAGGCACCTAGCCTAGATGAATTTATAACTATATTCTTATAGAAGTGTTAGGTTTTTATTGGCTTTGATCTTCTAATGGAATTAGAAGAGTCAAGAAGGACTAGAAGTATGTTGAAATACTTCAATACTACAAACAAAGTAATAATTCCAAAAGTCAATAATCCCAAGGCATTTGTAGAATTTAGACCTATTTCATTATGTAATACTATCTATAAGATCTTCACAAAACCAATTTATCTTAGGTTGAAACCTTTTATACCAAAAATAGTTTTACAAGAACAAGGAATTTTTTGCTAGGAAGACAATTGACTGAAGGGGCTCTTTTAACACATGAGGTGTTGAATTCTACCAAAGAGCATAACTTGGCATCTTTTATTATTAAGTTCTACATGATGAAAGTATACAATAGAGTGAATTAATTAGGTATTCTTGATGCAAGTTTAGAAAAAAATGAATTCAACAAAATATGGTGTAAATGGATTCTTTCTTGTTTGTTGGGGGCAAATTTTTTTGGAATTGTTAATGGGTCTCCATCTAGTTTCTTTAGTTCAACCCAAGGGGTTCATCAATGGGATCCTCTATCCCCTTTCCTTTTCATAATACTGGTAGAATCATTGAGTAGATCCATTCACAAGGTGCATTATAAAATCCTTTGGCAAGGTATCTTAATTCCCCATACAAATATTTCAGTCACTCATTCTTTATTTTCTAATGACACTATCTTATTTGGAAAATTTCTTCCTTGAAAGAAGCTACCCAGGTCAAAAAAAAAAAAAGATAAATATTCATTGGTTTCCAAGGAAAAGATAAATGTAAGAAAATCCAAAGTGTATGTTTTAAATACGAGTGCTTCTGTTAAAGGAAACTAGTAAATTTGTTGGGTTTTCAAACTACAGAGCTCCCTTGTATGTACTTGGGTTTTCCTTTTTTCATGGTTGCAAATATATTTTCATATTCGGGAAAAGTAATTGAAACAATCAAGGCTAGAATTTTATTATGGAAAGATAGATGGCTTTCTTTATCAAGAAAAATCTTGATGATTAAATTTGTTTTGGTTGTTATTCCTAACTATTTTCTTATTGTTCTAAAAGCACCTAAAACAATCATTTCAAAAATTGAAAATCTAATCAGAAGTTTTCTGTGGAGAGTTAATATAGACGATCAAAGAAAGTTTACTTTAATTTCCCTGGATAAAATATGTTCAAAGAAGCTCAAAGGGGGTGTTGGTCTTCACAGTCTGGTGGCAAGGAATATGGCCTTTGGTGCAAACTAGTCTAGAAAATGTATTCAAAGTCAACCTTGAGTGGTGTATAGTAATGCAAGCAAAATATCTTGATAGTGATAAGGTGACAAGAATCCTAACAATCTCTGACCCCCCAAATAGGTTCGGAATGTGGAATTTTTTGACTTCATGTAGAGATGTCATTGTATCATATATATCTTGGGAAGTAAACAATGGGGAAGATGTTAATTTTTTGGAGGGATTCATGGAATGGTCAACCAACCTTAAGCACGTATCAAGAGTTGCAAACAACATAAGGGATTCTCTCAACAAGATGGGGCATAAAGCTGATTGATTATATTCAATCAACTGATGTAATTACAAAAAATGTGACATGGAAAGACACTTCACATTTTCCTATCCTTGATAAAGAAAAGACATTCTTGCAAAGCATCCTGAATAATACAATGTTAATTATTTCAAACTCAATGGATAGAATCATTTGTGCTCCCTCAAAGAATGTTCATTACACAGTCAAATAGGGATATAAAGTGATAGTCAGTGGTGTTATGAAAAATCAAAACTAGAGGGTGTATTATTTTTGTTAAAACCCAATTGTGCTTCTAAAAGAAGGAATTTTTGCTTGGCTAGCTTTAAAAAACAAAAGTTTAACAAGTGACAAATTGGTTAAATTAGGTCTAAGTGATCCTTTTAAATGAATCTTATGTGGAGAAGTATTTGAGAGTGTAGATCATGCTTTTTTGTCCAATGTTCCTATTCACAAGATTGTTGGGCTTTCATAAAACATAAATTAAATTTTTGTTTCATTCTTTCCAGAGCTCTCTAGGATCTATTTACAGGTTGGTCAGTCTTCTTCAAGATAGCTCACTTTTCTTGAATTTGGAAGATAGTGCCATTAGTTCTAATCTGGAATATTTGGTGGGAGAGGAATAGGAAAATATTTGGGAAAGAAAGCTCAATGGCTGAGTAAATTCATCTAAAATTTAAGCAATCTCTCAAGTGGTAAATTCATATGTGCAAAAACATAAAAACGTCTCTTCCCTTTTAACAAACTGAGATAATGACATTTTGAAGGAATGGAAATACATTGTGTTACCATTTAAGGGTAACATTCTTCAACATTTAAATCAAAAATTTGATAGAAATACAATAAAATGGCTTCCTCCTCAATTAGGATTATGCAAAATGAACTTTGATGGTGCATCACGAGGCAAATAGAGTCTATCAAAAGAACTTATTTATATCTATAATTGTGTGGGTAAATTGTTAGCAAACAAAGCTATCCATCTTCCCTATGGTACAAACAACTTAGAAGAGGCTCAAGCTCTATTATATGGTTTGAAATTAGACTTTAAACTTGTCATTCAAAGTATTCATGTTGAAGGTGACTCGTTGTTAATAGTAAACACATGTAAAGAGAAGCATATTCATAATTGGAAACTCAATTACATCCTACAAATTTTTTGGTCATTTCTCACAAAATTTCAGTCAATGTGTGTATCTCACACTTATCATGAAGGTAATAACCTAGTAGACCTTCTAGTGAATATGGGTTGTGACCATCAGGTTTTCGATTTCATAGAAGGGAGTAACATCATTTCATATTTTCCCAAATTGGTAGCTATTGTCCTAATAGAAAGCCTATAGTAATAAAGAAGGTGAAAATTAGTTATTGCTAATTTTCTAGCAAGCTTTGTTAGACTTTGTATTAGATTTTCATTTGTATATCTAAGCCTTTTTGATATATGCAATACTCTATTTAGGGGATTAACTTGCTAAAATTCAAAGAACATTTAACCTCAAATAATTTGGTGATGTAATCATGGGAGGTCTTGCAACACATTCAACACAATATCACACAAAAATAATAACCTTCAATTCAGTATTCTTTGAAATTCTCTCTATCTTAGTAATCTCACACAATTCCTTATAACAATGTAATCTCCTTCAATCGGGTATTTCTCCTCAATGGGATTATTTAAGACCAAGACCTAAGCCTTTTCAAGGACCCCTCAAGGTACAATACAACATATCACAATCACTCATTAGGTTTCTTTGACACCACTCACTCAAATTAGGCTTTTAACATTAGCTAGGCCTCAAATTAGGCCCATTTTACAAAGGGACTCAATCTTAAACTTTCCCTTTCACTCCAAATTCACTTGGGAAGAAATTTACCAGTGTTCAATCCAAGGATTCCACAATTAGTTGTTAGAAACTCATCCACCAAAGTACCAAACCTAAAAACCCTCTTTTCTAGGC
>CM021105.1:469259709-469386554 GCA_007115665.2 Sequoiadendron giganteum
AATAAAGCCCCTTTATAAAGTGAATATGTAATTCACATGAAATGAAGCTCCTCATAAATTTAACATTGGGTAAAATAATTACCCATGTCTCCACTTTTATTTTATATGCCCAACAAGCATTTAAAATATTCCCTGTCATTATATTTTGCAGCTCACGTTATATTTTATTGCCCAACAATAAAATATTTCACCTTTAAAATTCTTTTATAGTAAAACTTTTGAATATTTTAAAAATATTCCCATCAAAAGAATTTCTTGTGTTATTTTACTTTTTACCATGGCTCCTTTATTTTCCCAACAATCATATAAAATATTTCATTAAAATAAAACCCACATGCCTGTTTGCCTTTTACCTTCAATTAAAATATTCTACCTTTTGAATATGAAAGCCCCTTTAAAGTATCCATCATTTTAAATTGTGAGGACATTTAAATGTTACATCCACCCCCCTTTAAAATATTTGCATCAGGGACATTAACACTATACCCGTGCATTGAAATCAACCTGGGCCCACACTCCACGTGGCATCTTTTCGCATGCCTCACAACCATCCTTGCTTGCATCACTTTATCACGAGGTCCGCGAGGTAACGTTGGGATGAGTTCACGTCGCTTTATTAAATATTTCATGCTTGAAATATTTGATCATTATCCACTACCATTTAATATTTCACCCATACCGTGAATTTCACCCGGGCCCACCTTTCAGGATAAAACACATTTAATTTTAAATGTTTTTATGATTAAAAAAATGATGGATTCTTGACAACCTTGCACACCTCGTGGGCTTTTTTCTCACATCACATTTTCCATGCGAGGCTTGCGAGCTGTGGCCAAGGTTTGGTTGTATTGTATTTGTTTATGAGTCATAGATATTTGTTCTTTTCCTATCCCGTGTTTTCCCTAACATTCCACTTTGCTTGACATTCTCTGCAACAAACTACTCAAAATGGTGATATGAGAGAGTCATTTTTCTGAAGGCAAGGGCGTTTTAATAGTTGCAGCACCCAAAAAATGACCAGAACAATGGTGAAAGCATTCCCAACATATGTAGATAAGTCCATGCCTCATTTGGGAAGTGAAAAATACTATTTGCAGCAACCATACAGCTTCAAAAATCTTCCTCAAAACAAAAATCGTGAATAACAACTTCTCAGTCAAAACTCTTTCCTCCAAGCCGACTGAAAATCATGAGACACTTCAATAGAGAGTGAAGTGCTTCAATATTCATTGCAAATGGAATTTTCAGACCAAAAATCATCCCCTCAACACTCTCCTCGCACACCTCGCAGCTTCTGCTACCGTGAAAATTAATTTGTGCGATGCTTGCGAGAAGACTTCATTTATAAAGTTTCTATAATGTTACCAAATATTTGATGTTTCCCTAAAATTCGTTTATTCCCGTGCATACCATTTGAAAAACATTTAAAAAATATAAAATATTTTAAACATTAGCAACTTCAAACATTAGAAAATAATGAATTCTTAATTTCGGTTGCAGCCCAAAAAGATAAAATTTATTGTGAACAAACCAGGATACCTGAAGCCGATATTTTTGGTGTGCAGCCATAATCAATTATTTAGAGAAAACCCATTTCCTCCAATTTTGACCAGTTCCTAAAATTTAGGTGCCTTCTTTGTAAACTGGCTCTTAGGATGTCTTTGCTGCAACTAAAAGACATTAAAATAATGCATCATACGACCTCCAATCTTGATGAAAATATATATGTAGAGTTTTTAGACCAAAAAAATAAATGGGTTGTCATTATAATTACAAACTTTGAAAATTTACGGAACACCATTTCTGGCCCTGCCACGATCAGAAAACAATTAATTAATCCATCTGAACTCATCTTGAGACCCCATCACTGATTAATAATGCACATGTTTGATCTAAGAGTGCAATACAAAAGACGGTTCAAAAAAAGAGATCTTGAGGTGCAAGATATTAATCGACAAAGTTGCTCAATCAGACATTTCTGCAACTACACATGTTTAGAGCCAATCAAGGCTCACCAAATCACCTTCTAAGAGATCACCACTGGAGACAGAAGCACATTTAGGTACCCTTAGTATGTTTGCAAGAGATATCTACTTGAATCATCATTGATCAAAATTTATTAACAATCAAAGTTGACCACTCAGAAAAGTTGTCAAGAATGCAAATGTGAAATTGAACTAATTGCATTTGGTTTTGATGTACTAAAAATAGTATATCAAATCATGAGACTCTGAAACTAGACATGTGAGTTCACCTTGGTATGGATAATTAAGAACAACATTCGTTCTGACATGATAGTCAACTGGTTGTGAAATCCAAGCTCAAACATGAGGCAACTTTGCAGAACTGAATGTCTGCAAACAACAGAACAATGCCAAAACCCTCCAGCTTCACTTTTCGAAACTTTGTCAAAACTTATCATGGGAAGCTAAAATTTTACATGCCTTCTCACATAGGTCAATTGAGTATTTTTGCAAATGGGTTTTGCATGACAATCAATAGGCTTTAAATTATAAGCCTCCAAAGTGGGTTACTTAGGACTGATTCTTCAGATGCACTTCTAAAAGTGCAGAAGCAAAATTTTGAAATGGGCATCTCAAATTTGTAAAATTTAAGAGTGCCATCAAGATGAATTTAGTAAAAATCTAGATCATTATGCGGTTGTATGGGTCATATAGTCCAGAAACTATGGAGAAAAACACATAAAATCTGATAAAATAGTATTATTTCAATTGGTTTTTCATTTAAATCTTCAAAAATCAGTCTTACAACAATGCCTTCCCATTATTTATGTTTTTTAACTCTCAAATCAACTTCCTGCAACCTCCTAACTACCTTTTGAAATAACTTGACTATTGGAATTCCACCAAATCTTCTTTTTTGCAATTTTTAAGCAACTTTACAACTTTGTAGGCAACTATTCAATATTTTGCATATTTTGAAAACTTGACCTTCTAAACACCTAAATATGACTCTATTATGACTAATTACATCATTAAATGGTCTTCAAGACCTTATTTTATGTAAAAAATACCAAAACTAAAGCCTAGACAACAACTTCAATAATTATCAACTTGTATCAAATGGTGCTCCTGCACCATTTGGTTGGAGGTACATGTTGGTATTTTTTTAGAGCCAAAATTGATCTTACAACTCACCTATGAATCTTCCAAAATCTAATGATTATTAAGGGTAAGAATTGACCAACAAATAAGGATTCTAAGGCCCTTACTTCTACACTTTGGACTCTATGAAACCCAGGATAGTAATCCTTATTATGTTCATTTGATGTTCCTCTTTCATTTAATCAAGAACATTTCAACAAATAGATAATTCTCACATAGAGGCTAAACTAATAGGACACATCAAAGAAGTTGGTTGCTTCTTAAAAATAGTTCACATTAGGAGTGTGAGAATGGTAATGCTTAACACGATTGCAACTAGTTTTATAGAATTTGATTTAATGAATGCTTTGTTGCTTAATTAATCAACACAATAAAATTACCTCACTTAGACCAGTGCCTCATCCCTGGAACATATTCAATTCTAACACCCATACAAATTAATATAAATTTTCACACATGACACTATTGAAAGCTTTGAAAATACTACATTATAGCATTTCAATGTTATATCTCAACCATCACTTCTTACTAGCATCCTAGCACTAATTTAATATAAACCTATAGCCCTATTCAAGCATTTACATCAATTATTTGAAATAATAAGCAAGAATAAAACCATGTACATCCATTTGAAATCAACAAAGACAAATAAGATAACCCTTGATTATATTATTTATGGTTTATAAAACTAGTACATAGGAGAGAGAATGGTGTCAAACTTGTACTATTTTATTCTATATTGCTAGTACTCCTATCAAGATTACTATGCATATTAGCATACTCAAATCTACAACTTAACACTAAAATTTTTAGTATGTTTTACAAATCGAGTTGTGTGACCAATTCCAAAACAACCGACCAACCAACAACCCTTGTAACTGGCCATGAAATCCCATTTATAGAGATATGAGAGCAACAAGCATCAGGCTGAAATTACAATTTCAATTACATTTGCATTTGACAGTTAATTTCACCCTAATTTCAAAGATTCCCCAAGAAATTAGATTTAATCATTTCAGAATAAGGGAAAGAAAAATTTTAAAACTCCATATGGTTTATTGAAGAAGATCAGCTAGCCTTCCAAAAGGCACTATTCATTGCTACAACAGCTCCAAAATCCTTCGTCCACATTGATCAAAGAAGATTCTCCATCAACACCAAAGGAAAAAACCTACATATTATCTAGAAAAAGGAGTATTTGTCATCAAAGCAATGGAGTCCAAAACCTCTCCATCACACTAGCCAAAAAGGTTTCCAAGTCAACAACAAAGTCAAAAAACTATATTATTTTAAGATCATAAAGTTTCCATAGTCCATGATAATTGACGAGAGTTTTTCTTGGATTATAACCGTGTCAGTTTTTTGTATACATAAACAACTCTCATCAACTATATGCTTGTTGAAGAGGACAAGTTTTTTTTTCATGGCATTGGTGTCATTGAAAACAAAAATGGAATTGAGGCGCTACTCTGATTCATCAACATCTGAGTATGCCCTCCCACTACGTGTTCTTGCTGAAACTGGAAAAGCCACTACTCCTCCCTCATCAGAATCCTCATATGGCACTAGAGTAAGAAGGTAATGACCATACTCTAGATTAGTTTCTCCTCCATCATGCAAAGGGCTATTTGAAACTTCAATGGGAGAGTGATGTTTTCCCATGTAAGAGTGCTAAGACTTGTGATACTTATTTTTTATTCTTTGCTTCCCTCATAGGATTAATAGATTTTCCCTTTCTCAATTTGGTCAATTCTTTGGAAATAACCTTGCTCCTCAAATTAAAGGTTCTTTCGACACCACCCTTCTTAGTTTTCGTGTAGGCTTTATTCTCCTCCTTTGGTGTTACAAGAGCTCCTAGCATGCCAAATTTAGTTTCAAGTGCGTCATATTAGGACTCAAGAAAAATAAGTCTTCTAGACCTTCGAACTAGGTTGACATACACATTGAGTTTACTCATTTCCATAGAGGACAGAACAAGGAAAAGGATACTCAATTTGTAGGTAGACCCTTCACCAATTTTTTCTTAAAAATAATTTTGTGGAATAAAACACTCAAACCCTTGTGATTCTTATCAAATTCAAAAAAAAGATTGCAGACTTATAAAACCCTCACCACCATAGGACTTTAAAACTCACAAACCAACTTAGACATAATTAGAACAAAGTAGGCATGAACACCTACTTACTTGGGAAAATCTATCACAAAATCTCTATAGCTTCCTCACCACGGCTTTTCACATGATCCTTTTACATACTTAAGCTCAATTATTAGCCTCTTATTTTCATTGTGAAGAGAATATATGGTCATCAATCCTCATTATATTAAAAAATTTGAGAATGCAAACCATTAATGCTTGAGGAAAGCTTATGTGAGCGAGTTGATAATCCGTCACCAGATTTTGAATCTCACTCGTTGATAATACATGGGGATAAATCAAGTGATAATTACAATTGAGGTAATTAATTATGAGGAAGCTTAAATACATGCACTTGTTTCCTTTGTCTAATCAGAAAAACCCATTTCGAAGGACATCCACTCTTTCTGCACAACTAGTCATCTACTTAGCATTAAATTAGTATGTCATGTTAGATTTTCCCGCTTTCCAATGGGAAATTACCCACTTGTTCCTTTTGATCAATAGGATGACAAGGAAAGGCCATGATTTAATCTCAGAACATCAGCCCATACCTTTCCCTTACTTCGATATCACCTTCCCATTTTTATCATCATCTGATATAATTGACAATAGTAATTGAAAGAAATCCCCAAATTTGGAACATGTGCCAAAAGAAATTAATTCAAAAATGGCACCATTTTAGCCATGATGTATTTCTTGGCCAATTTTATTAGCATTCCATCTTTTCCTCTAGTAATGTCCCTTAAGCCCTTTAGATGAAACCATGTTTCAACCTTCCCATTCCCCTATGAAACTTATTTCATGCAACTCCAGGCAATGGGGATATGAGGAAGGGTTGAAATTAAATCTCATGCCTTCAAAATATCCATGTCTTAATATAATACCACTTGTCTATAGCCATATTATTATGACATAAATAGTGGCCTAGATTAAAATATCAGACATATTGTCAAAACATGTGTCTCATATTTCCTTTTAGTGGCACACACTTTACCATCTATGCCCGTATTGAAATATTTTTTTAATTTTAGCCTTCATTCTAATGTCCTTCACACCCTCTAGGTTGATTCATGTGGTGCTCTATCGATTATTAATCCTCCTTCATCAAAGAGTTTACTTCGCTTTACAACTCGATAGATCCCTAACCTTGGGACACACATCCATAGCCCGCTAGCCTGTGACATTTCTTTAATAAAAATTGAAATCAGACGAGGTGGCGGGGAGCAACCAAGATGAAACCACATCACCCAATGACCACCATTAGTTTCATTTTAATATCAATCACAGATCATTCAAAGGTATTGGGCCCACCAATGTAGAAGACACGTGACCTACGCCCGCTAGCCCATGTGATTATTTTAATGAGGAATAAAATGAGACAGGGAAGCTGGGACGCTAGAGATTTTCTCACGATGATCAAATGGTCAACATAGAACCTAATATCTATACATTCCAAATATGTTAGTTTTAAGAATGGGCCATCACTAGGCAGACGATGGATAGGGTCATAACAACTTAAGATTGAAACCTTAGGCGAATACTAAAATATGAGCTTTGATAAAGACAAAAAAATTGAAAGACATCAACCCCAATTAAAGTAAGGAAAAAAATTTAATACGACCACAGGCATAGATTAGGACCACCAGGATCAAGGGATTGGTAAAAGAATGAACTTGACAACATAAGTCACAACTTAAACTGACTAGGAACCTATAATAAGAGGTCAGCACCAAATTATAGCGTTGGAAAGGACGTAGTATTAGGGATCATTTAGGAAGGGTTTCTAGTAATATAAACCCCAAAGTATTGATGAGAGACAAAACCCTAAGCCCCAAGATATGGGATTAATCCAAAATTTGTAGAATTTGAAAAGGAACCAAATTAATTTTAGGGGTTCCATCAATACATATGTCAAGGCAGTGTTGTCTTCATGTGAAATCATGTTAATTCATGTTGGTTTCCATGCAATAAAAAGTAGTCTTTTCAAATCTTTGGGAGTAGGGACTCACTTATAGGTTGACAGAGCTAACTAAACATAAAAGGAGAAAATGATGGGAGATATTTATCCATGGCTAATACTAATCATTTATAATTTCCAAAAAAGTGGCACTATCTAATAATCTCTTTTGATGGTTACAGGTACTCTAACACTATGATGTAGGATATACATAACATACCGTTTAATGATGGAAGGTAATTAATGAATGATAAAATGGTTTTGTTGGCTTCTGTTAACCTCAATTTATTTGGTTGGAAAGATGACATAAGGCCGAATTCCTTAGAAATTAGTGCACAACCTCCCAGCTAGGTGTGTAAATGATATGATTTAAGTGCAACCCAATCTTATTTCCCACACCACTCAAGATAATTATCATTGATAAAATTTCTGCTAGGATACATTCTAGGGTCTACATGCATCAGGAAGCCTCATCCACTGATGGGGAGATTAATATATGCTTACATGATTGCCAAACTATTAAAGGTCAATGATGGAATATTTTCCAAGAAATTATAGGATGTCCCTGTTGGTCTAGAGTTGTCGTTGAACCAAAATATCAACCTGTTAATGCTCAATACAAATCCCAGACTTAAAAAATCCATAAGAGGCAGTTAGTCCATGTCATGAATCTTGAGTGGAGCATTGACCATATGCCAACAAACTCCCCCTAATCGTTACTCGAGGGGATTCGAACCTAGCACTTTTGGCTTTGATACCACTTCTTGTCCCATAGTTGTCATTTCACGAAAAGATCAACCTATTAATGCTTGATAAAACTACCAGAGTTAACAGATCCACGAGAGGTGGTTAGTCCATGTCACAAATCCCAAGGGGAGTTTAACCATATGCCAACAATACCTTCTTGTAAATGAGTATGAGATGCCCTTCTTGGAGGGTATTGAAGATGAACAACTTCATCAGGTATTCAAGAACCACTATGTGCAGTTTCAAAAATGTGTTAAAAGGATGATTAGAGATGAAGTGCTTCACCCACAGGCAAGGATAGTTTTATCTCCATCTCAATTTTTGTTAATATTTGTTTCAAATCTTTTTGATTTTCTACAATACTACCAATATCTTGAACTAATAAAGTAGTGAAGGATTTATATTTGCAAAATAACAATCTGTTGAAAGATGCTCAAGGCTATGACCTATGGAGAGGGAAAGGGTATGTAGCGGCCTCTTTCCTTGAAATTTCCTCCTATATAGGCACACGTATGTCTCGGTCTATGACACCATCAAGAAATCTTGAAATGTTGAGTTCACATTATTTGCAGCTTGCTCTAAACAAACATGTCACAAAAAATGGAGATGACATGTTGGAGAGAATAAAGTTGAGGGTCAATGCCATCTTGGTGTTGTTATCTCATGAGTATAATGTGTCAGTCCTCCCTATTGCAGTGATCCAAGTTAATGCAAGTGACTTTATTCACTTACGCCATGCTGCATTTCCAAATTAAAATGTTGTTCCTCCATCACAAACAAAAGTAGGTTATTTGCAAGAGCACCAATATGAAAATAAGGTGCAAATTTAATAGATGGAGGAATATTCATGAATTTAGCAATCTTAAATTTTTATAATCTACAAATACTAGATGTACAGACTAAGGTTTTAAATTTTGCATGTGGGTTACTTGATGTTAGGATTTTAATACATGCATCTGGGCGATAGTAGTTCAAAATCTAAGATGGTTGAATAACCTAGTGATATGGGAGGTTGGGAAGCTAGTTTCAATATTTTTTTTCAATTTTGACTATTGTACTTGAAGATTCTACATTTGGCTGACAAGAGCCACCGAAAGCTCATATCTATAAAATCCTATATTTTATATAATATAAATGTATTGGCTTAATTCTCTTTGCTTAAAAAATACTATGCTTACATGTTGGATATATAACTGTAGTGGCTAATTTGCAAGGAATTATGCCAATGGAAAAGTGAAGAATCCTTTTTACCCTAATTAAATAATTTATTGTGAAGTTTTAATTTCAAACCATATGACCCAGAAATTTATTAGTTTTTTATGTCTGTAACTAAGGTATATTTCCAAGGTTAGTATTAAATCCAAATGAGAAATAAAACCCTGTATAACTAAGAAGAACAATGGAGGAAATAATGTAAACCAAAGAACAATGTTACCAGAGCTCCTCAAAACCTCCATGATTCACCTCCATAGCCCTTCTCTATTTGCTTCAAATAAGTGGTTTTCTTTCATATTTTATGAAGAAATGTGCCTATGAAATTCCCTAGCAAATATTTGAAGGATTCCTATGATAATGCAAGAAAAGCTAAATTCTACATGTAAAAGAAAAACCTGCAAAATGACAATGTTAGCCTAGAATCATGAAGTGAAGAAGTGCAAGATGCAAGATGTCAAGAGCTTGAGAGATATGAGATGTATATTTTGAGAGATGAAGAATAAGTGACAAAATGAGACTAAAATTGTATTTTTATAGAAAATCCAATTTCAAGTGAATGGCCAAGATTGGAAGTTGAGAAATACCCTAAGATCAATGGCTGGAATTAAATGTGACAACTAGCAATTAGGGTTAGGGAAAAATTAGGTTAAAATTCGAATTGAATGGTTGAGATTTTATTTTAGAAAATCAAATCAATGGTCAAGGTTGCATGTGTTGGACTCAGGGGAACACTGAGAGGAGGGGGTGAATCAATGTTCTGCAAATCTAAACTTTATTAATCTGATAATTAAACCATTTCAACATTAAACCAAAGAAAGATGCAAACACAAAAAGTAATCATACACAACACAATAAGACATGGATTTTTGTGTGGAAACCCTATTAGGAGAAAAACCACAGTGGAGGTTAATCCAAAATTTGAGTACTCAAATATAATTTTTACAAAAGGGAATGCACTTGCATTTAGGCACACTGCCTAGAGCTCACTGCTCAATATAAAGGCTCACTGCCTTACAAAAATTCAGATTAAAACTATCTGAAGGGTTGAACTGAAACAATAGCATCTAATTATGCCAAGTTATAGTTCGGATTAGGCTTATGGATCATATTCTATACCTTCTATCTGATTCTTCTCTTCGCTCTGCTCTGCTCTGCTCTTCTCTATAATTCACAACACAAATCCATGCACAGATGAATTTAGACCACCATCCTTCTGAATTTCACACCACAGACTAATATACTTCGCATACTACACATTATCTCTTTTAAAATGATACTATTGATCTCATATATATATCCACTATCAAGGATTTGATCATTCATATGTCAGCTAACATAAAACATAAAATACTTTTCAACTATTGGCTAAATCCATGACTAATTCTTTATGCACACCACCCATAACTAGTTAAAGAATAGTGAGGACCCAAATAAACATATTTAAACATAGAAACATTTAACCAATTAATTCTTAAACATCTGCAATGACTAATTTCACCAAGTCGGCCTTCTAGCACAGATAATCAGAAAATTATTGCACTAGATCTCCTAGAGCATACACTAGTGAATGTGTAGCCACAAAACTCTAAAATAATATATTACAAATACCCAAATAACTTCCTTAAGATGTGCAACACAAACTGATAATAAAATAATGCACATTGATCGAGAGACTTAGGTTTAATCAGATGCCTTGTTCTTCATTTTTTTCTGGTATGAACCAATACTAAACTTTGGACAGGATGAATGACTTTAGGTTGCCATCAATCACAACACTAGAAGCCATATACCAAAAAACTCCCCCTTTGGCATTGATGGAAACACTTTGTGAAAAATGACTAAGTGTCAAAATCAATATGAGTATGCTACAAAAACTTTAAAATTCCAAAACATAGCTCCTCCTTAGATTGATGAGACATTTTTCACTGCTTTCTCTCCCCCTTTGACATCAAGGAAAAATCTATACCAACAATTGAAAAAATGTGTTGCTTTCTCTCCCCTTTTTCAAATATAACCAAAACTTCAAAATTGATTCAAAACTTTGAAAATGAACAACTACAACTTAGAAAATTATCTCGTGATTCTCCTTCATCTTTGGAAGGAATTTCTTCCAATCATCTATTGAAATCCCCATGATTATGATCGTGTTGTTATTCTTGGATATCCTATTGACAATCTTAGTGAGGGATTCCAGAATTGTGATTGCATCCTCTAGTTTTTCACCTTTCCTCAGTATCTCAACTATTTGTTCCAATCTGCATTCAGTTAGGTCCTTCACTTTCCAAAAAGTGTCCACAAGTGTCTTTCTACTGAACTAAACTTTTGTGTGCTCAGACTGTAGCTCTTGAATTCTCTTCTTGATTTTACCATCCTGATCCTAAAACACATCAAAACCTTTTCCAATTCCATTCAATTCAGTTTCAATTTTCTCCAGCTTCTCTTGTATTTCCCAACTACATGAGGCCAATGAATGCAATAGTTAGATATTATTTGCTGCATTTATGAATTGTCTCAACTCATTTATTTTCTTTTTCGAATTGGTGAGTGATAGCCTGAACTGTTCCTTCAAATGAGAGATTACATATCCTTCTTTGTTTTGAAATTCATAATCTAAAATTTCCTTAATGCATTCAATCATTTATTTAGGTAATATATTATACAAATTCTCTAGTTTGATCTGACTATGTGCAATATGAGCACTTAGGACACTTAAGATCATATCCTGATCATATGAGGGTTTGATAGACCATAACTAAGGAATTTTATGAATTCCATCTTCCTTGTGAATAAGTTGTAGCTTCTCCTTTGTCAAGTCATCTTCTTCTTCACTTGCTTCTATTATTTCCTTTTCTTGTTCTAATCTGGCTGAATCCTGCTCTTTTCCTTGTATGTCCTCAATTTCCTCATCGGATTCCCCATTTGGTATCTCCAAAATTTTCTCTTCCTTTCCTTTTCCTTCAGTTTTTGAAATCTTGCATTCCGAAGGAGTACAAACATCAATTTATTTTTATCTTTTCTTCTTTCTCTTCATCTTACCAAAAGGGGAACCAACTTCCAGTGCTCTTATCGTCAGAGAAATACCAACTAAGCCAAAATTTTCTAGCAAACTCTTAAATAAACTTCCAGATTCTTGATCACAGTTAGCCAAATTCTTAGAGTCTATATATATATTTTTTCACACTGGTCCATTTAATTTCCACACCACATTATTATTCATCGATAAATAATTTAGAAAATACATTACTAGACATATGACCAGAGTAGCAAACCTGAAAGGGTAGCATGTCATCTTCATTAATTTCCCATTTTTCATCAGTTGATCCTTTAAAAATTTGCATAGGTTGAAGTCTTGACCTTCCATTATCATTTTGTGTGAGATGTAGACTACACCAACCAAAGTTGCTCCTTCTCTATTTCTGACAAAGATTTTATATGATACGCCATGCACAATATACCTTGTCACAATTTTTTTTACCGTCAAGATTATCAGTGCCATTTGATCTCCAATAACTCTAGTTAGGGTTTCAACCTCTTTATTCCAGATGGATTTCTTTCTTGGTATATCCCCAACTTTGCATAATCAATTTATATTTTCAATTACTTCTTTCTAAATGATGTAAGATTTGTCCAGAACCAAAATGTCATCATTCAATCTTCTCAAAATGAATTTTACGAGTTCCACATTCTTGAAATAGGGAAACTCATTCCAAATTTCCAAATTCTTGTGTTTGGCTTCTTTTACCCATTTCAATTCATCAGGTGACAAAAAATTTCTTATGGCTCTAATATTTTCATTGTTGTATTCATTTAAATTGATTGACCCTTTAATTTTTTCCATTTTTCCCTTTCGTACAACTACACACCAAAATATAAGGAAATTCCAAAACAACTGAAATACGTGATGAATTTTGAGATTTACCGCCAAATTTACTTCACTCCTTTGAAATTATGCTACAAACCGCTTTCCTCCTTCTCTTCTTTGATGCAAAGTGACAAATGAGAGTTTCAACATGTCTTTTATATTTTGCACACTTGTAATAAATGCATTTTCCCTAGGTTTTTTGGATACTCTATTTTCTCAAACGGCGAGAGAAAAATTCTTCTACAAATTTATAATCTCTCTGAATTTCCTTGTGAGTGTTTTCCAAATCCTTTGTAGATCATTAATACACCTTTTTAAAATATTCTCGTGATCTGGTACTATCTTACGAATAGGGGAAAAAGGATTTTTTTAAAAAACTCCCTTGGGCCAATGACCTGAGATCAATTTTCAGAGCAATTACCAGAAACAGGTTCTGGTGTAGAGCCATCTCTAGCATCAAATTCATTCTTTCTTACCCATGTCTTCTTCATCTGATATCTTATTTTATCCATAGTCAATTTTCCTTTTTCTTTATCATTTTTTTGTGTATTTCTATCTTTGTATACCAGACCTCTTTTACCCATTATTTTTGTTTCTACAAAATCTTGCAATGTGACCATATTTGTTGTAATTGTAACACACAGTCATTCCTTGTCCAGACTAATCATCTAATCGATTTCTTCTTGATCTTCATTAATTAGCAATATTCCCAATTCTTCAAGTATAACATTCAACATTCCTTCTATTGACATAGTAGTTTGACATAGTTCTACATTCAATTGATTAATGACCAAACTTTTTGCAATTGAAACACTGACTAGAGAATGATGGATTACTTGATTTCATTTTACTTCTACACTGCGCAATCATATGACCAAATTTATTGCAAGTAAAATAGTATCCATTAAAATTTTGAGCATTAGGTTATCTTACCAGATACCTTTCCTCTTTGTTCATCTAATTTCCTTGCCTAAAATTTCTTTGTCCAAATCTAGAACTTTCTCATTTCTCATATCCAATACCTCGCTTGTCTTTAGCATTCTTTTGTCCTTGAGTCAGCTTATCAAGCTTAACATAACTAATCTTAAACTTATCCTTTTATTTGTTTGTAGTATAAAGTTCATCCTTGAGAATAATAAGCTATTTTTCAAGTTCTTCTTCATTATTTTTGGATTGTTGCAATTCACTTTCTAACTAAATGAATTCTCCATTTTCTCTTCTACATTCATCCGATCTTTCTTTTATGGACTGGGCAAGACTCTCCTCATTTTATTTTATTTTGTTTCTTCAATCTCCTTATTTAGTTTCATCACCATAGATTCTATTTCATTCTTTAGGGTAGAATTGTTTCTCACAAGATTTTCACATTATTCAGTTATTTACTTCAAGTTTTTATTTAGGTGAGCATCATCCATGTTTTCTCTTTCTTTTTGCTTAATCTAATCACATAGATCTTTTCTCTTTTACCTAGGTTTAACAATCTGATATTTCAATGTTTGAATGAATTTCTCAACATCCCTCAGATTTGATTTCAATTCTCATACTTCTTATTTAGACTGATCAAGGTCATCAAGTGCCACAAAAATCCATTGTTGAAGACTACCAGAGTCCATTACATTCCAAGATCCACCTCAAGCTACTAAACTTCTTCTGATAAACTAGATGCTCTAATACCAATTTTCGGACTCAAGGGAACATTGAGAGGGGGGCATGAATCAATATTCTACAAATATGAACTTTATTAATTTGATAATTAAACCATTTCAACATTAAACCAAAGAAATATGCAAACACACAAAGTAATAATCCACAACACAATAACACAAGTATTTTTGAATGGAAACCCTAGTAGGGGAAAAACCACGGTGGAGGTTAATCAACAATTTGAGTACTTAAATATAAGTTTTACAAAAGGGAATGCACTTGCATTTAGGCACAGTGTCTAGAGCTCACTGCTCAATATAAAGGCTCACTGCCTTACAAAATTAAAAATTAAAACCATCTGAAGGGTTGAACTAAAATAGTAGCATCTACTTATGCCAAGTTACAGTTCTAGTTAGGCTTGTGGATTAGATTCTGGACCTTCTATCTGATTCTGCTCTTCACTCTTCTCTACTCTACTCTTCTCAACAATTCAAAACAAACATCCATGCATAGATGAATTCAGACCACTATCCTTCTGAATTTCTCACCACACACTCATATACTTCACATACTACATATTCGATCTTTCAAAATGATACTACTAATCTCATATATATATCCACTATTAAGGATTTGATCATTCATATGTCAGCATACATAAAACATAAAATACTTTTCAAATATCAGCTAAATCCACCACTAATTCTTTATGTGAACCACCCATATTTAGTTAAAGCATAGTGATGACTAAATAAACATATTCAAACATAGAAACATTTAACCAATTACTTCTTAAACATCTGCAATGACTAATTTTGCCAAGTCAGCCTTCTAGCATAGATAATCAGATAATTAGTGCGTCGGATCTCCCAGATCGTACACCAGTGAATGCGTAACCACAAAATTCTAGAATAAGATATTACAGATACCTAATTAACTTCCTTGAGATGCGCAACACAAACTGATAAGAAGATAATGCATATTGATCGACAGAATTAGGTTTAACCAGATGCCTTGTTCTTCATTTTGTTCTATTGATATGAACCAATACTAAACTATGGACCAGATGAATGAATTTAGGTTGCCATCACTAACAACACTAGAAGCCATATGCCAACAACATGTACCAAGAGTAAATATGGGCATGGAAAAAGAAAAAGTTGGCAAATCAAATAATATTAGAAATTATTTTATATATAGAGGAAAGATAACTTTTTGAATTAAAAATAAATTTAATTCAAAAGTGGGGCCATGTGATAGTAAATAATTAATTTAAGTTATTTACTTGGTGAGAAAATAGAAAGTGGACAATTTTATATAAATGATTTTATTTAAAATAAGAAGGAAATTTGTAAATAATGATTTTAAATTATTTACTTGGTGGGAAATTAAAAAGTGGCTAATTTTAAATAATTTTTTTAATTTAAAATTAGAAGGAAATTTGATAATGGAAAATGAAATAATAAATTAAAATTATTTGATTTATAGGCTGAGTTGGCCTTTTGAATTAAAAGTTAATTTAATTCAAAAGTGGGACATGTGACAAGTTGATTTTTGATTTAAGTAATAATTTAATTCAAAATGGAAAGAAGATGACAAATTAATAAGCAATTAAATAAATAAAATTTATTTAATTATGGAAGAAGAGGATAAATGAATAATTAAATAATTAAAATAACTATTTAGTTATAGTGGAAAGATGATAAATAATTAAATAAATATAATTTATATATTTATAGAAGACAAGGATATTAGTGACATAATTAAATAAAATTTGTTTATTTAATCAAAGGGGAAAAGAAGGATGGCAGTGAATTAATTAAATAATTAAAATTATTTAATCAATAGAAGACTTATGACAATAAAAAAATGGTATTAGCAAGTCTAGGACATTTTTATGTGTCTACATTTTGCCCCTCTTTGTCATAATACAGTTTATCACATTGTGACAAAGAAGCTAAGTAAAAAATATGCCCTAGTGTCAAACTGAGGAGAGGAAGGATGACAAGAAGGTAGTGGTATGCCCCCTCGAGAGGATGATCAAGTTTAGAGAACATGAGTGGGCTCTTGAAATGGACAAGAAAACTAGAAGATAAAGGGACAAAGATAAGGATGATGAAGATGCAAACTAGAGGAAATGTTAGAAGGGAAGAGAAGAAGTGTGGGAAGGGAAAGAAACCTTCAATATTTTCCAAAGAACTAATAGGTGTTGCTCAAATCATTATTGGGTGGATTATTGTAATGGCCAACAAACACTATGATATGACATAGATCAATAGTGTGCAAGGTTGAACCATCACATAGGACAAGTAATCATAGACAAGGATGATCATGACTCATATGAGGAACTCAATTTCCCCTAGTATTTTTGTCATAACCAATCACAAACAAACAAGACTAGTCATGAAATGTCGTTTCTCCTCTAAATCCTAATGTCAGGACATCCTCAAGGAACTAGCCACATGATAGCCATAAAAGACAAGACAATCATCATACTACATTGTTGCTCCTCTAAATATTGATATTAGGAAATCCTTAGGAACTAGCAGCAGGATGATCAGAAAAGACAAAGATAATCATCATGATATGTTGTGGCTCCTCCAATGCAAGGAACTAGTAGCATGATGAAATTCAAAAAGAGATAATGTTTGCCAAGTTTTTTCCAAGAGTTTTTCCAATGGTCAAAGGTCAAATTTTTTAATGTTGAGATGCTAAGGTTGATGAGGTCAAAGTTGTCAAATATCGAGTGATGCCAGATTCTAGAAGGACACATCCTAGATGATGTCGATGTCGAGAGGATCAATTCTCAAATGTTGGGAGAATCTCTCAAAAATCCAAATGATGATGTTGATTCTTAGGAAGGACGCATTCTAAAGCACAGATAACTGACAAGGGTTGTTCCTTAGAAGGAAATATTTGAAGAAGAAACAAGATTTTGATAGGTTGACTTGCTTTGATAGAGTTTGATGAGAGGATAGATTTGACCACATGCTTGCACTGGCATGTTATTTTGATTAAAATTCCAATTGAAGTGATTATGCAAAGTTTGTCATAAGATTGTTAGTTTGAGGATTGATAAAGACTTTGTTTGACTTAAAGATATTTGATGTGTGTAAAGTGTAGTGTTTTGAACCCAAATGGACTGACCTAGTGCCACCTCGAGGGATCGTCGATTGATGGCCTTGCCTACGTCATGCACTCAGAGACCTCGTAGTTCGACAAGACCAATGACTTTGTCTGAAGGAAAAAATATTGAGTCATGGTTTTATTTTTCCAACCTAAAGGGATGGACCTAATGTCTCGGGGGCCCATTTAAGATGTGCCTCGCCTACATAGCAAATGCGTAGAGACAACGTAGTTCGACTATGCCAAAGATTGACATGACTAACATAATTGATGTGATGGAATTTTGACACTCTTTTTGAGATTTTTGATGTTTTTTGAATGTTTTTGTATTTTCTTCAAGACATTTTATGGTTTTTAGGTCTTTTTTTAGGACTTTTTTCTGATTTTTATGATTTTTTCAAGACATTTTTTGAATTTTTATGGCTTTTTGATGTTTTATGAGAATCGTGAAAAATGAATTTGAATGATGCCTACAAAAAGTGAGAACACATGCACAAGAATCCAAGGACAACCATGCTCTTCATGTGATGATGATTATAATGACATTGTTTGATGTGGAAAGGACACATCCCGAAACAACAGGAAGATGATGATTATGTGACTAAAGAATCAAGGTTTGGAGAAGGGTTGGGAACAAAGCCAAGAAATGTTTTGGATGATGTGCTAGGTTACATAACAAGATTGTATGGATTAGACTTGTTACATTTGGAATGACTTCATTAGGACTAGATGGGGATGATGGGGGATCTTTAAACCATTGACAAGGGAAACCAAGATAGGCGATAGTTATAAAAGGAAGATGGATGGCTTTGGTAAAAGATAGGAAACATGAGGATTATGGCTAGAATAATTATCATATGGTCTCCAAGTAAAATGCCGCAAAGGGATAATGAGCTTATGAAGGTAAAGATATTTTATGAATAGGGTGTGGTCAGAGGATAGACATGTCAAAAATTTTCCCAAAGCATGATTTATGTGTGTACCTTAATCCTTATCAATATCAAAGTAGGTGGGAAAAATGGATGGGGAAGACAAGGCCTAGATGGATAGATGGAAATGTCATAAAAATTTCATGTGAAGGGTATAGGAGATGAGATAACTTGCCCCCAAGTGTAATGGTCCACATAGATAATTTATTTTTACACATGACACCAGTTTACCAGGTTTTCATCATGGTACTTATCTGAAGCGCCATAAGAATGGTTTTCACTATTGGAAAAAAATTTATCTTTAATATTTTCTAGACTTTTTTGAATATTTTTAGTGTCACCATGACGCTTGTTTGCCAAGTTTTCATCAAGGTGGTGATTTTTTTTATTTTTCAATTTTTTTGTATTTTTGTATTTTTGTATTTTCCAGATGGCCTTGATGCTTTAGATGACCACTGATGGTGATGAATCCATTAATGGTGTTGATGTAGAGACTAGTGCCATGACATGCCAATAATGACCTTTATGAAGTAGTTTCCTTTTCAGGATCATAGCACTTGCATACAACTAATTGATGTAATTCTGATCCTTGTTGATAATACAGTTGGCCTTATCAAAATACGCACATCACGATAGAGTCTCATGAGAGTCCTTATGATAAATAGTTGTTTCCAAGATGCAATGAATTTGTGACATGGTATTTTTGGACTTTAAGCAAGATGTAGGATTATGACGGATGATGGTAGACATGGAAGAATTGTTTGGATGTTTGGATGAGTCACTTTTTATTTTCCAAACTTGGGATGTTGGATGACGAGATGTAGAATTTTTTATTGGGATGGTGTTTGGAACCAAAAAATTTAGATTCCTTTCTTGATGACCATTTCAAAGGAGGTGGAAATTTGTTATATGTGGGTGTCCTCTTGTTTTGTGGCTCCACATTTTGATTGACTTTTGGATTTGGAATATTTTCTTTATTTGATCCATTTTTTTTTGGGATCCACTTTAACTTCATTTGTCCACTTGGATTTTTGATTGATTTAATGGCCTTTGACATTTGATTTTGAACTTTGGATTTGTAATAGTTTTCTTTTCTTTGGTTCCAAATGGAAGGTTTATTCATGTTGGAATGATGGTTTATGGTGTGGATGGAAGGGTTGTTGGTAACAACCTTATGACAAGGAATACTCATGATATCCATTTTAATGTTTGTACCAGATAAATCTTCCCCCAATATCGAGGATGTATCATTAACATCATTATATTTTCCAACTGAGGAATAGCCAAGACCTTGATTTCTATAATTTTCCTGAAGTTGTATGAGTTCTAGAATTCCTTGCTCATGTAGGCCTAGTCCTTTTCCTTGATAATGCATGTTTTGATAGATTTTGTTTGTGATGGGGAATTTTTTATTTTGGAAGCAATATGCTAACCCATCATTATTTAGTTGAAAACCTTTACTTTGAATTTTCGTATCTATAAGAAAGTTTTCTCTAACAAAGGTAGATGATCCTAGTTGATAAAATTTTGTATCTTCATTGACATGTTGGCTAGAGTCTTGATTAGCATTTATGGTCTAATTTTGTGATATTTCTGATTTAAATGATTTTGTTGGTGCTTCCAAGTCGATGTCAAAACCATCTTTGTGGTCATTGTCATAGAGTCTAGTGAGTTCAACTATAGCTTGATGATTTGAAAATATGTCCATAATAGAAGACTCTTGTTCTAAAGGAAGATCATCTATGTGTCCCATGGAGGCAAGTGTCTCATTTTTTAAATTTTTGGTAGTCGGAGCCTAAATAGGGTCATCAAGTGTTTGGTCTTGAATGGCATAAAGGTCGAGGATTGGAACGTTCTGGAATTCTTGATCAAGGATAGTTTCTTGGTCAAATATGGGGTTGTATATGATGACATGATTGGAAATAGGATCTTGACCAACAATAGGTTCATCTTGGATAACATGGTTGTGAATGGAATTTTGACCAAGGATGGGTGTATTTTTTTATGTCATGATTGTCTAGGAGGAATTCCTGAATGGACTTAAGGATGGGGTCATGGGATGGAAAAATTTGATCTTGACATGAAGGGGGAGTTATGGTGTCATGCTTTTGTTTTTTTGTCTTGATATATTTCTTGAGAGTTAGACAATGGAATGTGACTTTGGAAAAGGATATAATTTTCATGGCTAGATGTGTGTTGTGATAGAGTAGCTTGGAAATGATTAGTGGATGAAAGACTAAAACAAGATGTGGAGACATGGAAGCGATTAATGGATTGAGGACTAGGATAAGACATGGATTCTTGTAAGGTGTTAATGGATGGTTGAATTGGATTGGACATGGAGACTTGGACCGAATTGATAAATAATGGACTAGAGTAGGATGTGGGGGCTTGGAAAGTGTTGGTGGAAGAAGGAGTAGGATAGGATGTGGAGAATTGGAAAGGAATAGTGGATGGTTGATTTCCCTTGTCAAGGTTATGATAAGGACAATAGGTGGATGTTTGTTGTGGACTAATGGTAGGATTTTTGTTAAAGGACTCTAGATAGTGAGGATAAATGGTTGAATGACTAGGACTTATGGATTTTTGATAGGAAGGACATTCGAATTTGGATTGGATGAATTGTCTTTTGAAGTCCATGACTTGTTGGTATTGACCCTTATGGAGTAACTGGTATTCAACGTGACTAGCAAGCATATAAGGGTGAATTTAATACATGATGGTGGATGGGATGATACTAAGACTATGTTTTTGTTCTTTTCTTGGAATAAGGAGAGTAATGTTGTCTAGAGGGAATGTCAAATGAAAAGTGACAATGAAGACTAAAAATGAATGCTGGAAGACTAAAGTGTTTTAAGGTATGACAATGCAAATGCAAGGTCTAAGGAGACTCTAAGGTGTGATCAATTTTTGTACACTTAGGAAAGGTTTAATAACCATTCAAAGTTTGTTCAATGTCTCAATTTTCGTTATCAAAGGACTATTTGTATGAAAAAATGAAATGACAAGGTGAAAAAGTGACGTATCCACACTAGACTTATGAGTTGGAAATGTCTCACAAAAGGGACAAAGACTAAAGGATTTATTTTGATTAGTTCCAATGACAACCTAATTTTGAAGAAAAAGATTTGGCAAAGTATGGCAAGGGTTCCTATTCTAAAGTCTGCAAAATGAGGATTTATGTATGATAGTAAAACCTAAGGATGAAACTAAATGCAAATGAAAAATGCAAGGATGGAGAATTTGAACAATTTTGTTTCTGGTTTTGGATAAAGAATCTAGAGAAAAAGTGGCTTTTCAAATAAAAAATGCAGCTTAATAGATTGATTGCAGTTTTTAGAGGCTCAAATGTGGTGCAATATATCATATGCGAGGCAAAAAAATATGGTGAAAAGTCAAACATGCTGGTTTTGTTTGCAATTTTGGAAAATATTTGGATAGTTTTCATTTGAAGGTGTTGTTCCAGATCTTTGAAAAGTCTTTGAAAGTTGTGAAAACAATCACATAAAAGACATGCACAATCCTAGGGTTTACAAGGACTATATTCTTTGGATTCCCCATGGATTTTACTCCAGCCAAATTTATTCTTAGCAGGTGACTTAGAAACATGGCCATGCTATCTCCCCCAATACGACACTCACTTCTCAGGTCAACCAAGCTTCAAGATCTCATGAATCTCCCATGACAAGATTTTCACCTCTACAAATAACTAGGAGAATTTGGATGCCTTAGCAATGACCGTCAATGCACCAAAGAATAGATAAAGGCTTTTGGATCACTCTAACAAAAGGTTTTAGTATAGGAATTTCATTCATGGGGGATCATCCATACGAAAAGAGACAATTGCTTCCCTTCTTTTCAAAACAATCTTTTTTGATACTTTGTAAAGAGTGAAAATATTTAATTCCAAATAATCTTATAATTCCTTTAATAAGTTCATTTCCATTCTTTAAACATATTGTAACTCCATCATTAAACTTTGTTTAATCCAAATGATTCCAAAAATCGACTTAAATTCTACAATAAGATTAATAATACATCCGATTACATTCATAAATATGTGTCATCTTTCATGAAATTTATAATACAAAAAAATTGTAAAAGAAAATTTACAATTCAAGACTTAGGCATTATGTTGCCTTAAGTTCGACAATAATCATAAAATAATGAAATATAATATATTTATGAAGAAATATTCATTTGATCTTCAATCTAATAGCTTATCTTCAAACATGAAGACGAGAACAAGCTTCACACACTTTTTTTAGCCAACCTCGAAGCTTATGCTTCCCTAGAATTCCTTAGTCATTCAAAGAATACTCAACCCTGCACGAATCACTTAGCAAAAAGAAGTCGACAAACAAGATGTAATCTGATGCGTGCCTAGTATAACTAGTAAATCCATAAGCATTTTCATTTTTCTAATTCATTTAAGAAATAAGCAAGTTTGATGCTAGGATATGGTAGAGAGTTATATATATTCCATCTATTTCAATGGTCCTTAAGTTACTCGACCAAGTAAAATGTCATGCATGACAAATAGTAGTAGTTGTGGAAAAGAAAAACTACGCTCTCTATAAACCCATATTCAACATCCATCCCAAAAGGTAACTTTCCAAACACATGACATGCACATTAAATTATCTAGCATGCATGGTTCCATTCAAATAAGTAAATTATCTTTCCCAACACATCTCATGCACATTCCATTATCAAGCATACATGGTTCCATTCAAAATAAATAAATTATCTTACAAATTTACATCGTAAATAACATTATGTTCATATTCAAAATAAATAAAAGAAGGTGTATCTCAAGTATGTAACTAAGTACATATATAACTAGAATAAATGAGCACACATTCTTTTGGTTCATTTACTCAAGAAACCCATTTACAATTCAATATAATCCCCTTCTAATTCGTTTAATTTTCAAAGTAATTATATTTGTAATTTCACTTTCTTTCTTTTTTGTTTTTCATATTTCCATTAAAATATTATATTTTCACAAACATAAACACCTCTCATTTACTTCTGTTTCATAGGAATTTAAAATCATTCCTAGATAATTATCATATTTCACTTAAATTTTAAAGAATATTTAATTACACGAAAGTTATTTAATCTTATCCTTTTAAATTTTATTTAAACCAAGAACATTGAACTGTTTAATTCTGAAATAATTTCACTATCTTTTACATTTCTTTTCCTTGCAATTTCCAATTCTAGATTGACACAGTTTAGCGAAGTTTAGTTTTTTGTTTTGATGTTTTCTAAATCTAAACATGTTGTTTTCTATGGAAATATTCACTATATTTAATGGAATAAATATTTAAACATGCTACAATAGAATTCTATAAATAAGAAATCTACTATTTCTTAATAGTTTTTTGTTCAATTTCGTTCTATAATTTTTTGTTCAAGTTTGCTCTCTTTCTACATGAAAATATAGTCTAGTGTTTAATATTTTTTCTAAATTTGTTTAAAAACAACAATATGTCTTCATTTGATAAAATAGAAGAATAATAGAAAATAGTTGAATCAGATATGCATTGACTGTGAAGTTGGTAAATTATGTTCTCATCGAATCTACTTGGAAACTTTTATGTTGCTATGTGTCTTCTATATCTGGCAATGATTATTCGTTTCTTTGTCAATTTTTGTTGCTCCTTCTTTCTCTCTGCCCTCCGTATACTTTATGTTCTCTCCTCTCCCTCTCTTCCTGTGCGTACTTTCTAAATTATCTTCTCTTATTTTATTTCTATTCTAAATTATCTTTCTTTCCAAGCCTTTACCTCTTCACTCGCATATCAGGGAGAGCATTTTTATGTCCTCTTTCCTCCCATCCACACTCCTGGCCGCGTCCCTTCCTACTTTTCTTGGGAGTGGAGGTAGGTGTTTGTTCAAAAATCCTCCTTTCTATCTGACATGAATCCTTTTGTCTTCTCCCACGCCTTCCATAATTCCTTCCTCCCACACCTTCCTTCCCATGTTTTGTGCACTTCACTTCCCTTCACCTGTGCATGGGAGTTGTCTATCTACTGTGTATTATCTCCTCTGGCTACACCTACTACTCCCTTCTACTCACATATTAGGGAGAGAAGACTCTTGTTCTTTCTTTTTACTCTTTTTCCTCTCCTCCACATGTGCATAGTTATGGAGATCCCCCAAACAAAACAAAACAACCTCATTTTCAAAAAATGGATTTTCTCCTATATGCGCATGTCCTCAGAGATATTTTCGTCTTCCAAATTTTTTCTCCCTCTCTCCAAAAATGGATTTTTCTTCCTCTTTTTCTTCATGCAAATGTTGGAGTCTTCAATAAATTAGATCCACAATTTATGCCAAATTTCCAACAATGATGGCCATGACTCGGAGTTAACTGTTGTTTTATTTTCTTGATTGGGAGGTAATTGTTTTCAACTTGCTTACTACTGTTTTCAATTCATTTTGAATTTAAAAATATATTTCATTTATTTCTTCTAATTTCCATTAAGTAACCAAATTTAATATATATATATATATTTAAACATTTGTTTACACTCTTATTTAAATTAGTTTCCACATAACAAAATAATTTAGTCAAATTGACTAAAATTTTCCAATTTAATCAATATTTCCATTTCAAAAATCAAACATATTCATTTTCACATAAATTTGAGAAATCAAACAAAATTATTAAAAATTTGCAAACATAATCATCACAAAAACACATTTTAATGACCGAGTGATCTGTGAGATTCCATCATCCTTGTTAACGTCTAATGACTAAAATGACTCTACCTAATCAATGTTCTCGCCTTCATTCTTGTTCACCTATTCCTATGTTCACTTGCACTCTATTTCTCATCAAAAATGACAATCCCCAAATTCCATAATAATGAATTTCAAATCATTTGATTTGAATTTAAATCTCAATTTCAATAATCATCAATTTTAATTTTAATTTTTATAATCATCTAACATAAACATGCAAATCTCATGATTAATATTTGGAATTAAATAATTGATAAAAATAGTACATGACATCCTTCCCCTCTTGGAAGAGACATCATCTCGATGTCTTATTAATCAATCAATAAGATAGTATCTCAATCATAAAACATAGTATCTCAATCAAATAAACATATTATCTCAATCATAATGAAATAATAACTAACATCATAGTTCTCAAAACACAAGCATAAGCAATTCATATTAGCATCCACACTATCCAAGTTCACAACATGTGAATCAAATACGAGAGTATCAAGTATCTCCTGCATTAAGCAAATACTACTCTAAGAAAGAAAATGAGGAAAATGATGGTCAATCGTCTCAGAATCCTCCCATGTAGCAATATCCTCAGTATATTGGTCCCACTAAACCTTGTATTGAGTACTATCCCTATTAACGCTAGTCTATAATCAACTAGATTAATGACTTTTAGTACATCAAAGGGTCCCACAAATCTCAGAGCCAACTTTGATGATTTCCCAAAATATGTAAGATTTACAAAACATTCATCCTATGCAATAATCTTGTCCTTTCTAGACCTTGCTTCAAGTGTCCTTACTATCACATAGGGAAATCTTGTATGCTTCACACATACTTACTCTCCCAAAGAGCTTTATTCCATAAATACATCCAATATATAATAATAACTATACTTAGTGATTGGAATTCATTGGTCCATGAATTTATCCTTAGTATAACCCAAATGGAAGAGGAATGTCAATGTGTTGTACACTACATCATGTGTCCAATCCTTTTCCTATGTATTTACACTTTAGGACAACTCATAAACCGAGTCCATCTACCACTTACACATTCATTATCCTTACCATAAAGTACTTTCCCTTGATTACTTGTCTATCTCGAGCATAACCTTGCTCCTAGACACTTGTCAATTTTGATACTACTCCACGCTTAAGCTTTGTTATTAATTAAGTTTCATCAATCACTTCGATCTATTACTCCTTTTTGAAATTTTATCAATTCTATGATTATATCCAAGCCTTTTTCAGCTTAATAGAGTTTCCTTTCTTTCCATATAATGGCCCAAACTTCAATTTTAGAATTTTACAAATCATTCAAGATTTAGTCCACCATTTTACTTATTTGACTAAAATAATATATTTGACATTTATTCAAATGAATGCCTCATGGTATGATTTTGGTTTACACAACCCTATCATTATTTTCTAAACTGAAATAACCTTTCAGGTTTACTAAGCAACTACTTACCCACAATATATTATTTAGGACCAAAATCCTATAAGTCAAGTTTCCAAAAACTATTGGTCTCTTTGATGAGTCTATCCACTAGAACATTATTTTCAAATATGGAATTCATCTTTTAACTCAATCGAATTTCCCTGATTTAATCTTGTACTAATTTTTGAGTATTAATCCTCATTCAATCACGTTGATCTCTAGCTAATAACAAATTTAATTTCATATATAATCATCAAGCATTAACATTTAACTCCTTGATTTCTTAATTAGAGGAGAGTCTCAACTTCAATATATCCATTTTGAGAACAAGTAACAATTTTGATGTTCTTCTCCATAATATTTTTATCATTTCTTGCTAAGTGAAAATTTCTATGATGTTTTTTCATGACAATAGATTCTTCCTTTTGAAAGTGTTTCTCTTTTAATAAAAGAGCTACTTAAAGTAAAGTCTTGTCAATAATACAACTTATTTTAACTTACTAGGCATCCCTCCTATGTTTCTATCCTTATAGATTTTCATTATCTCCAATTATATTCAATCACATGGGCAAATCTTAAACCCAATATTCCATTCCAATTTTTAGGATGGAATCCTTAATTGTTGACTAGTTCGATTATGTATAGATTTCCCAACTCTATATGGCTATATTCAAGACCCAATGTACAACTAATTCAATTTTAATCCTACTTATAGGTGTTAAAGAGTAATCCAATACGTAACTCAACTTAATAGGTTTTAGTCTCATCATAAGGTCTCTCTCTTTATTGAATGAACTTCCTGTCCCAATTAGGTTATCTTTAACCCAAGGTTTCATTCAAGATTAAGGTAGTGATTAAGGGATTTAATCATCCTGATTAAGAGATTTTGGTGTTGTTCACATAAAATCACATCTTACTTTATTTTCCACTCCATCTCAATGGCTTAAATAGCTAAAAAAAAATTCCTCCATAGGTTTCTTAGCATAGTAAGCTTCAATGTCAAGTCATTTCACAACATGGATATATTTCATATAGAAATAACCTTGTTATTTAAATTCTCTATATAAAGTATATAGGAGTATAGAGACACTTTCTTCCAATCACAAGTCTCTTAGATCTTTCCTTGTCAATTCCATAGACAATGATCTTGCTTATCATGATCAAGTTATTTTCATATCCTTTTCTAAGGCATTGATAATAATATCCTTTGATCTTTAGATTAGATAATCATAAGGTATAAAGTTCATAGTTCTTAACCTTTCCATTTTTTTTTTTCCCTTCTAGTCATAAAATGTATGACTTAATTGTCCTTATGACTTGCAAAGAATTCATAACTAGGTTTTTGCTGGGTGGGGTACTTAGCTTGATTCAATCCACTCTCTTGCTTCCCCCCCTTAGTGTTTCCGCAACTTTTGTTCTTCTTACGTTGAACTTCTAGCAATTTACTTGCTTCTTTGGAAAGGGTTTGTCATTCCTTCTTATTGAATTTTCATTTCCTTCCCTTACCTCATGGCATACCTTAAATACACTTTTCTCAAAGTTAGACTTTTCATTGATTTTTTTTATCTCACAGATTCAGCATATTGGATCATTCAATAGGAGATCCAATGAATAATCAACAACTTTTAGGATTTTAAGAAGAACAAATAATATTCCATCTTCTTTCTAATATCCTTTTTAATGTAGGAATATCCATGTTCACAAACATATTTTGTGTATGTACTTCTCAACTCAGAGTGTTTCTTTCCTTGTAACTTCTAGTGTCCTGACACATAGAGCCATGTTGCATTCCTTTTCCCTTTTGGAATCATTATTCATAATTTGTTTAATTCCAAAAACTTCAATAACCTTATTCATTGTTTCCTCTTACCATTCTGGTCTTTTCTCAATTCCTCGATACTAACTCTTTTTCTAACAAGATTTTTATCTTAACACAAGAGTTTAATTCATGAGTTCCCCAACCCTTGAGGATACTTCCTTCATTCATATCCTACTTTGAACAATCTAATTTATGTTGATTTTGCATACATAGATTCGTAGTGATTATACTAATCCAAGAGTTCTTGACTCTTTTACAATTGTAAGTTGCTACAATTCAATTTATCTCATTCCTACTCATTCTCTTTTGCTTAGAGTCATGTATGTACAGGTTATTCTTCCTAGCCTTCCTACATAACCTAATTTCATAATCTTCTACAATCCTAGGTTTTTATCATAAGTTGTTAGTTTAGGAATTCTGATTCCAGGGATGAATCTTTAACTAGCCCCAATTTACACAAGTTACTAATGCTTACATCTTTCTTTTCACTTCCTTAAGTTCTTTTCTCTTGTCATTCTGGCACAAGAACTTTTCAACCTTTATCTTCTGGTAAGGTTTATGCATTGTTGCGTAATGAGCTCATAGGTTTCAATGGAGAACCTGGTAGCTTTGATACCAAATGTAAAGAGCGAAAATATTTAATTCCAAATAATCTTACAATTCCTTTAATAAGTTTATTTCCATTCATTAAATATCGTAACTCCATTCATTAAAATTTGTTTAATCCAAATGATTCCAAAAAAAATATCGGCTTAAATTCTACAATAAGATTCATAATACATCCAATTAAATTCATAAATACGTGTCATCTTTCATGACATTTATAATACAAAAACATTGTAAGAGAAAATTTACAATTCAAGACTTAGGCATTTTGTCACCTTAAGTTTGACAATAATCATACAATAATGAAATATAATATATATATGAAGAAATATTCATTTGATCTTCAATCCAATAGCTTATCTTCAAACATGAATATGAGAACAAGGTTCATGTGCTTTTTTTTCCCAACCTCGAAGCTTACACTTCCTCAGAATTCCTTAGTCATTCAAATAATACCCGACCCTACACGAATCGCTTAGCAAAAATAAGTTGACAAGCAAGATGGAATCTGATGCATGCCTAGTATAACTAGTAAATCCACAAGATTTTTCATTTTTCTAATTCATTTAAAAAACAAGCAAGTTTGATACTAGGATATGGTAGAGATTTATATATATTCCATCTATTTCAATGGTTCTTAAGTTACTTGGCCAACTAAAATGTCATGCACGAAAAATAATAGTAGTTTTGGAAAAATAAAAACTACGCTCTCTATAAACCCATATTCGGCATCCGTCCTGGAAGGTAACTTTCCAAACACATGACATGCACATCCAATTATCAAGCATGCATGGTTCCATTCCCATAAGTAAATTATCTTTCCCAACACATGTCATGCACATTCCATTATCAAGCATACATGGTTCCATTCAAAATAAATAAATTATCTTACAAATTTACATCATAAATAACATTATGTTCATATTCAAAATAAATAAAAGAAGGTGTATCTCAAGTATGTAACTAAGTACATATATAACCAGAATAAATGACCACACATTCTTTCAATTCATTTACTCAAGAAATTCATTTACAATTCAATATAATCCCCTTCTAATTCGTTTAATTTTCAAAGTAATTATATTTTTAATTTCACTTTCTTTCTTTGATGTTTTTCATATTTCCATTAAAATATTATCTTTGCACAAACATAAACACCTCTCATTTACTTATGTTTCGTAGCAATTTAAAATCATTCAAAGATAATTATCATATTTCGCTTAACTTTTCAAGCATATTTAATTACACAAAAGTTATTTAATCTTATCCTTTTAAATTTTATTTAAACCAAGAACATTCAGATATTTAATTCTGAAATAATTTCACTATCTTTTATGTTTCTTTTCCTTGCAATTTCCAATTCTAGATTGACACAGTTTAGTGCAGTTTAGTTTTTTGTTTCGATGTTTTCTGAATCTAAACATGTTTTTTGTAGAAATCTTCACTATATTTAATGGAATAAATCTTTAAACATCCAGTTTTCTGTGTAAATTTTTAAACATGCTAAAACAAAATTCTTTAAATAAGAAATCTACTTTTTCTTAATAGTTTTCTATTTAATTGGTTCTATAATTTTATGTTCAAGTTTGTTCTTTTTCTACATGAAAATACAATCTGGTGTTTAATATTTTTCTAAATTCGTTTAAAAACAAAAATATGTCTTCATTTGATAAAATAGAAGAATAATATAAAATAGTTAAATCAGATATGCATTGACTATCGATTTGGTAAATTATGTTCTCATGGAATCTACCTGACAACTTTTTTGTTGCTTTGTGCCTTCTAGATCTAGCAATGATTATTCGTTCCTCTATCAATTTTTGTTGTTCCTTCTTTCTCTCTTTCCTCTATCTACTTTTTGTTCTCTCCTCTCCCTCTCTTCTTGCACGCACTTTCTAAATTATCTTCTCTTATTTAATCTCTATTCTAAATTCTCTTTTTATCCAAGCCTTCACCTCTTCACTCGTGTATCAGGGAGAGCATGTTTTTGTTCTTTGTCCTCCCATCTACACTCTTGGTCATGTCCCTTCCTTCTCTTCTTGTGAGTGGAGGAAAATTTATGTTCACAAATCCTCCTTTCTATCTACCACGCCTCCTTATGTCTTCTCCCACACCTTCCATATTTCCTTCCTCCATGCCTTCCTTACTTCCTTCAAACTATTCCTTTCACCTTCCTTCCCACTTGTTGCGCACTTCGCTTCCCTTCACCTGTGCATGGGAGTTTTCTATCTACTATGTATAACCTCCTCTGGCCACGCCTACTAGTCCCTTCTACTCACGTATCAGGGAGATTAGACTCCTATTCTTTCTTTTTACTCTTTTTCCTCGCCTCCACATGCGCATGGGTTATGGAGATGCCCCAAACAAAACCAAAAAAAACTCCTTTTCAAAAATACACATGTCCTCAGAGATATTTTCTTCTTCCAAATTTTTTCTCCCTCTCTCCAAAAATGGATTTTTCTTCCTCTTTTTCTTCATGCAAATGGTGGAGTCTTCAATAAATTCGATTCACAATTTATGCCAAATTTCCAGTAGTGGTGGCCATGACTCGGAGTTAACTACTGTTTTATTTTCTTGATTAAGAGGTAATTATTTTCAACTTGTTTACTAGTGTTTTCAATTCATTTTAAATTTAAAAATGTATTTCATTTATTTCTTCTAATTTCCATCAAGTAGTCAAATTTAATATATATTTATTTAAACATTTGTTTACACTCTTTTTTAAATCTATTTCCACATAACAACATAATTTAATCAAATTGACAAAAAAAATCGCATTTAATCAATCTTTCCATTTCAAAAAGAAAACATATTCATTTTCACATAAATTTGAGCAATCAAATAAACTTATTAAAAATTTCCAAACATAATCATCATGAAAACACATTCTAATGACTGAGTGGTGTGTGATATTCCATCATCCTTATTAATGTCTAATGGCTAAAACAACTCTATCTAATCAATATTTTCGCCTTCATTCTCATTCACCTATTCCTACATTCACTTGCACTCAAGTTCTCATCAGCAATTACAATCCCCAAATTTGATAATAATGAGTTTCAAATCATTTCATTTGCATTTGAATTTAAATCTCAATTTCAATTTCAAGTTCAATTTTTATAATCATCTAACATAAACATGCAAATCTCATGATTAATATTTACAATTAAATAATTGATAAAAATAGTATGTGACATACTTGAACTTTCCTCAATTACCCACACCTATATACCAGTTGGAAGTTGCTTGGCTTTAGCGTGTTTTTGGTTGGTTCGTTCCTTGGGGTGATTAATTTTTCCCACTAGATGGGCCCTCTCAGGATAAAATAAAAGCGAATTGAAAGTTTTGATTTTGGTCATCCAAGATCGCACTAAGGCATGAGGAAATTGCATACACAAAGCTTTCAACCGACACTCATAAGTTTGTTAATTTTAAAATCTAAATTGAAATGTGAGGAGGGTAAAGTAACAACCTCTTAGTGTTTTTGTTTCTCAAGATCGCACAAAATGAAAGAGAATTGCATACACACTTAAGATGATATTACTACACCACAAAACACACAAGACACTCGTTCATTTTAAAACCTATTTTAATGTGAGACAAACAATATTCATATTAAGCTAGTGTCATGTGAATGCATGTAAATTTTGGCCTTGATGAGTTTCAATGCAAGATTTTATTCATTTTAAACCCATGAAATGTAAATGCAATTTTTTTGTGAGGTTTTTTTTCTTTTAAGATTGTAAATGAGTTATAAAATAATCAACAATCAAATGTTAGCTACTCCTTCCAGCTTTTCCATATGCAGGGAAATACATCATTCTATTTGTCAAATGTGTCATTAATTTTCATTCCTATACTTGCAAAAAAGTGATGAAAAATCATACAAAAATATGCAAATATCAGGTTCACCAATAATGAAGCACATAGGAGAAGAATATGATTTTTTTTACCAAAAGTCTTCAACCTCCATAATTAGCCTACATTACACCTTCTCTATTTGTTGCAATATGTATTTTTCCCTTAGATTTTGTGTGAGCAACCTATGATTATGCCAAGACCAAAGAAAATGTTGAAGGATTTGAATGAAAATGCTACACTATGCAACTAGCAAGCAAAGACTAAAATATGCCTAAAGTATGCCAAAATGCTAAGATGTCAAGAGATTAAGAGATGCAAGAGATGTAGATTTTGAGAGATGAAGAAGAAGTGACAAAATGAGACTAAAAGTCTCTATTTATAGAAAAAACAATTTTAGGTGAATGGCCAAGATTGAAAGTTGATAAATGCCCTTAGATCAATGGTTGGAATTAAATGTGACAACTAGCAATTAGGGTTAGGGAAACATGAGGTTAAAATTTGAATTGAATGGTTGATATTTGACTTTAACAAATCGAATCAATGGTCAAGGTTGCATGTGACAAGAGGAAATCTGGGCACGAAAAAAGAAAAAGATGAAAAATCAAATAATATTAGAAATTATTTGATATATAGAGGAAAGTTGAATTTTTGAATTTAAAATTAGTTTAATTCAAAACTAGGGTCATGTGATAGTAAATAATTAATTTAATTAATTTACTTGGTGAGAAAATAGAAAGTGGACAATTTTAAATTAATGATTTTATTTAAAATTAGAAGGAAAGTTGTAAATAATGATATTAAATTATTTACTTGGTGGGAAATTAAAAAGTGGATAATTTTAAATGAATGATTTTATTTAAAATATGAAGGAAAGTTGACAATAGAAAATCAAATAATAAATTAAAATTATTTGATTTATAGGCTGAGTTGGCCTTTTGAATTAAAAATCATTTTAATTCAAAAGTGGGACATGTGGCAAGCTGATTTTTTATTTAAATAATAATTTAATTCAAAATGGAAAGAAGATGATAACTTAATAAGCAATTTAATAAATAAAATTTATTTAATTGTGGAAGAAGACATGATAAATGAATAATTAAATAATTAAAATAACTATTTAAATAGTGGAAAAATGATAAATAATTAAATAAATATAATTTATTTAATTAATCAAAGAGGAAAATAAAGGATGACAGTTAATTAATTAAATAATTAAAATTATCTAATCAATAGAAGACTTATGACAATAGAAAAATGGTATTAGCAAGACTAGGAAAATTTTATGTGTCTACAATGTCAATTTGTAATTTTGTTTATGGGGATAATGCTTGGGAATTATGTGTAAGTGTTTTTTGCATATTATTTAAGTTTGAAGTCATGTGCTTATGGTTTTTAAGACTAACTAGGTCTTTAGATGGGGTTTTGGGATTTTTTTCAACCTTTTTAATCTTGAATTTTAGATTTCAAATGTATTTGGGTTTTATTGGGATGGAAAAAGTCTATAAATTGAGTCTTTTGTCCATTTTTGAACCCCTGGGATGATTACATATGGTTTGAGAGTCAAATTAACTTTACATCTTTGGGTATGTACAAGATATGATCCTTATTAATTATTCATTAAGAAGGGTGGGGGATTTTGGGGATTTAGGGAATATACAGAGTGTTGTTCTCCAAAATAGCATTAATGAGATGAGACTTTCAAGCTGGAGTGTCTTAGTGCACCTCCCCTCTCTTAATGAGATTTCAGATCTCTTATTGGAGTAGTGTACACTCATTATCATTTCATCTCCTCAATAGTCTCACACATGTGTGAGAACTTTTGGAGAGATGTGCTTAAGGGAATTAATGAGATAGATAAAAGTGGCACTCCCTCATTCAAGGATTCAAATGTTCAATCCCTGTATCTATCCATTTTAAAAATAAATGAGTTCTTTTTTTGGATTTTTTACTTTGTTTTTTTCTTTAGAGAAGTGTGGAAGGAAAGAGTTCATTCTTTGGAAATGGGTGTGCAATATTTTCATGGCTTGGAGAAGAAGAAGACTGATCCTTACAACCCATGAAAAGAGATAATTCCTCCTTTTCTCCCTTGTTATTATTGGGTTAATTTCATTTTAATTTATGTACATTTTATGCTTGGCTGAAAAGTGAAGAGAATGTTAGTCATTTGTATGGGTATAGTGTGTGTGCAAGTGTTTTTTTTACTTCTAAATATGCAAAAATAACTAAGAATGCAATGTAAAGAACACAAGACCACCTCAATGATTAGCCTAAGTTAGCACAAATAAAATGATAGTTGAAAGATAAAAAGGAACGGTTATACATTTTACTTGTGACCCCTTGGTTGGCCCTTGATTGGAGTTGGAGTTGTGTGATCCTTGATGGAAACTGCTGCTAAAAGATGGATGCAAAGATGGAAATGATGGATGAATATCAAAGATAAACTAAAATGGATGTGTGAATGGATGAGCTAAAAATTAAAGTGCTAGAATTGCAAGTATTAGAATGCAAAAATAAGGCTTGAATGTGGTTGGAGAATTTGAGAGCATAAGGATAATCACAATGCATGACCTTTCTTTAAATGCATGTAAGAGGGGATTATTTATAGAATAATTTGAATTCTCTAGAGGATTCCACAGTCAAGATTGAGCCACCATGGCCAAGATAGAGAGCTATGGTGAGTTGAGGACTCACAATCCCTCACATCTTTCAATGCGGCGAATGAAGTGGCCAAGGACATGGTGAGATGGAAAGGGTACAAGGTGACATGGAAAATGCCATGTGGTCCCAAGGTACTTGCAAAATTACCTTGGGATGGAAAGGATTTCCCTAAAAATTTATTTTGTGGCCCCATATGGAGCTGAAAAATACAAGTGAGGTTTTTTAGAAATTCCACTCTTGTAACCATGGGGATTGGAGATGGCCTTGGAGAAATAAAAATGAATTTTTAATTCACTTTTTGGAAGGAACCAATGGGTAAGACAAGATTCCACTAAAAGGGGTCCATATCCTATGGGTATGAGGTGACCCTTCAGTGGTAATGGGGAAGACAAATACATGGGGGGAATAAGTATGAATTTTTAATTCACATGGGGGAGAGGTCAACCCAAAAAAGGTAAGTACTAAGAAAGGTTGACTTAAAGACATGCTAGAAAATATAAGTGATTAGGATTAGGATTGTGCAAACAAGTGATTAGGCTAATTAATGATGATTAGAGGCAAGTGGATAGATATGGAGAATGTGACATTATTCCTAGTTAAGGATATGCACATCTTAATGAAGGATTAATTAAATTAACCCAGATTAGTGAAAGGGTTATGGAGGATGGAACAAGGAGAGAGAGAAAGAATGAATTAAAAAATGAAAAGGATAATTGACTAAATTAAATAAATTGATTGATTTATTTAATTTAGAGAGGAAATGTTAAAGGATAAAATGTTTAATTAAATACTTTTGGGAACCTTATGGGAAAAGGGGGTAATATTAATTGAATATGTCATTTAATTAATATAAATGGATTAGACGAATAAATGATAGGATTATGACCATATGGAAGTTGTCAAATTTAGGTTTCTACATTTTTCCCCTCTTTGAGATGGTGTTACGAAGTAGCATCATTTCAAAGAAAATTAAAATATAGTTCTTAGAAGAATATAGTTAGATTAATGTAGATGCCCGAGTCATTCGAGGAGTGACTAGGAGGAAAGATGATGGGGCTGAAGATGAAGATTAGGGATTAGGATGCCCCCTTGAGAGGACATGCAGGTTTAAGAGAACATGGGTGTGCTCTCGAAAGCGATGAGATGATGAAAATTCATGGATGAGCGGGGATGATGATATGAAGAGGTAAAGGAAAGCACAAATGGGTTCAAGGACAAATATGATGTTGCCCCAATCAAGCTACTAGCTAGGATGAACTGATGGTCAATGGATTTTTATTGATAAGGGAATGATATATCCCAAAACAACACAAGAATAGGGAAGGATACAACCTGATGAGATTTTTATTGATGAGGGAAGGATACATCCCAAAACAACACAAGGATAGGGGAGGATACATCTCATTGATGATGATGATGATGATAGTGTTGTTGATGAGGGAAGGATACATCCAAAAATAACACAAAAGGATAGGGAAAGATACATCTCGATGATGATGACGATGATGATGATTGGTTCAAGGCTTGTAGCAAGGTTGGGAACAAGACCAAGGATGTGATTAGATATTTTTTTCTAGATTGAATGGATTAGGATTGGATGGAGATGGGAGATGGTTAAAATGAATGAAGATGATGGAGGTAAAAATGCAATGCAATACAATTATCCATTTTCAGAGCACTGATTTTTGCTATAGAATAAGACATCAGGTACCATGGTATGTAGAACCAAGGTGGATTAGTGTCTAATGCATAAAAAAACACAAAAACCAAGAAGGTTATCCCAATTCCCCTAAGTAACAATGACTTCGGTCGGGCCAGGTATTGGGATAACCACAAGCACAAGAGGATGCCCCAGCGTAACACAAGACCTCAGGGGTCTTGGTGGGTACTATGTGGTACAACCAAGAAGACAACAAACAAAATAGAAATCAAGATATGCCCCTATGTAAACCAGTCAAAACACATCATAATATGAGAGATTATGGTGGCCTTGATAAGTGATGATAGGGAGGTCAAATGATAAACAAAAACCAAAAGCATCAAAATATTTCAATAAATTTGAAAACATCCTTTGCCATAGGATCAAGATGATGGATGTGATTGATGCAGTCTGTTAGGAAGGATACATCTTGTTGAGACCAAAGATGGAGGATAGATTAGTTGATTGACATGATGCAGGATATCTAAAACCGGTTGAACCTCATGATATGAATGGATTCCGTTTGGGAGGTACTAGCTTGATAAGGACATACCTTGAAAAAATGACACAAGAAACAAGACACTGGACCAATACACCCTAAATACCTAGGGGCTCAGGGGTTGATCAAAGATGAAACTTGCCTACGTGAAAGCACAGAGCCCTCGTAGTTTCATAAAAGGCCAAAGATAAAAGTGGAAAGAGGAAGATGAAGAAAAATGATGGAGGACAAGAATCAAACATACTAAGCACAAAAGAAAACAAAGACAAGCCACAGGGATGGATCAAATGATCAACCTTGCCTATGTGCAAGTGTAGGGCCAACGTAGTTCGAAAAGGACAAAAGACCAACAATGAATAAGATCAAAAAGTGGACAATGGTGATGGATGATAAAATAAAAAGTGCCCTGGGGGTGGATCAAGTGATCGTCCTTTCCTACGTAAAAGCACAGGGGCAATGTAGATCACCATAAGGCCATGGATAAAACTGAAAAGAGGACAATGGATACTCAATGGGTGACAAAGACCAGGTAGACAAATTCCCTAGGCGTGGATGAAGAAATTTAGCCTTTCCTATGTGAAAGCATAGGGGCAACGTATTTTGACACAAGGCCAATGATAGATGATGGAAGATGACAAGACAGACAAACGATAGAACCCCAGGGGTGGATCAAATGATCAAACTTTCCTATGTGAAAGTGTAGGGGCAATGTAGTTCGACAAAAGACCATGGATAAACAACGAATAAGGGATGATATGATGATGGAACCAATATGATGAGCTAGGATAGGCCATGTCGATGGGATGGTCGATATGCATAAGATGTGGATTATGCAAACCTCAGGGATGGGATAGTTAGAAGATGAATTGGGAGGATGAGATTATGGATAGATGAATGACAAAAAGTGATGAGATAGTAGGAAGATGTGAGGAATAGATAGGAATGATGATAACTTGTAATGTATGGAATTGGATTGCATGGGAGTAGCCTATAGCTAGATACCAATGACAAGGGATTATGAGATAGGAGGAAAATAGGGGTAAATGGATGGATGGATAAAGACGGGGAGAGAGAAGGATGCTAGGATGGATGGATAGAGGGATAAGGGTTGGGATAGATGGAATAGATGTATGGGGAGATAAGGATGAAAAGATGAAAAAGGACTAGTGGATGGGTGGATAGGGAGATAAGGATGAAAAGATGGAAAAGGACTACTTGGATGGGGGGATAGGGGGATAAGGTTTTGGAAGATGGAAGGGATTATTTTGGAGGGATGGATGAATGATGGTGTCACCAAGGACTATGTCACAAAAAAGAGGAGATGGTCCAAGTCTAGATATGTCATGTGTGATGAGGCATGAGGGATGGCAGATAATAGGATGATCGCCAATAGAAGATCGACATATGTGGATAGGATGTATGGATAAGGAAGGAGGATGGATGGGGATAGGAATATGATAGTGTTTCGATGAGGGGAAAAGATGCCAAGAGGTGGCCAATTCATCTATATGTGTGTGCCCCTGTCTTGATCAATATCACAAGGAAGATGGAGGGATTGTATACAAATGGGATATGATGGACGGGATGTGGAAGATAGGCAGATGTAGGAGATTGAGGAAAGGAAGGCGTAGGTGGAAGCCGCCCCCAATTATGGAAGTAGACTGGATAGGGGATTTATGCATGATGCTTGTTTGCTAGGTTTTTATCATAATACTTATCCAAGGCATTTGTTTTCCAAGTTTTCACCATTGGATGAATTATTTTCTCTCTAACATTTTTTTCTTTTTTGTTTCTCTTATTGTGATTTTTTAGATTTTTCCAACTTTTGGACTAGGATATGGGTGAAGATGGATAAAGATAGGCATATGGATAAATGGATTCAGAAGACATGTGATAAGGGAATAGATGAAGGACTCAAGCATCAAGTTCCATATGAGGTAATAAGAGCCCATGTGTAAAGTGACCATTGGAGGTTGGTACAAATTTATTAGAATTGATGGATTATGCAAGAGGATGGATTAAAGGATTTTATGGGGGAGATATGGGGAATAGTGGATGGGATGTTGGAAAGTACATGGATGGAATGGGGGAGTGGATGTGTGATGGGGGAAGGTGTTCAAGACCAACATTTTCACATATGGTGGTGGATGTGAGAGGATAGGAGGATCTAGGGATGATGAATGTGGCGATAATTGAAGAGTTGGGATAGTGAATTTTGGGACATAGGGACCCAAAAAAAATTTAGGAGATGGAGGATGTGAATGATTAGCTTTGGAATTATAAAATTTTGATGTCTTTAGGGTTTTCTCATTTGAAGGCATGGCCTCTTTGTTCTTTGAAATCCAAATGGTTTTGATTTTTTATTTGGTGGGCCTTTATGGCCTTTTGGAATGATTTAGATTTTGGATTTAATTTTTTTTCATCATGTCTTTTGAAGGGGACATGAGAAACTTTAGATTCATGTGGATGTTCGGATTTATGAATGTTTACTTTGGCATCCAAAGAGCTTGTAGTAGCAATGTGATGGGTAGGAGGCGATGGATGATGTGGAGAAGACGTAGATGGAGTGATAGAGGTAGCATTTTGACAATGGTGTGTGGATGGAGGATGCGAGATAGCATGCATGGAGGGGTGCCTTTGTTGATCCCGATTAGGAGTTATGAAGGTAGGATATTTATGTTGTGCACTAGGAATAGGTTGTGGATGGATGAAAGGATGAATAGGATGAGATGCAGGAGGTGAATTTGGGATATAAGGACCCAAAATAGACAGTGTATATGGCGGATGTGTGAAGTTTGGTGGAGGGTTATAAAGACCCAAAATAGATTTAAAAGATGGAGGAAGATTGACGGTTGTTTTCAAGTAATATGATGGAGAAAGGGGATGGAAAAAAATGGTTTGGTAGAATGATGGGAAGTGTTTTTCATTCCTTTTGAAGAGGTTTTCTTAGGACATATGGAGGTTGTACCAAACAATTTGGATTTTGATTCTTGGGAGATATATCCAAGACCTTGTGTACCTGGATGGGCTCTAAAGTACCTTGCTCATGAAGGCCTAAACCTTTTCCTTGATAGTTCATGTTCTTGAGCATGTGATCTATGGTGGGATGCTTATTCTTTTGGAAGCATGATGCGAGTCCATTAGTAAGTGGATGAGGAATGGTGGTACATACACTTTGTCTTTTTGTTGCAAGAAGGCCACCATGGAGGAGTGTAATGTTACCAAGGTGATATAATAGTGGTGTTGGTATGGAAGAGCTATGCGGTGATGAAGGATCATGAGATGGAGATAAGGGGGTAGTTGTATGAGGAGGAATGAGTGATACGGGATTGGGAGAGGGATAAGATGGTATGATAGGATCTAGATTTGTGGGAGGGGATGATAAGGGCTCATGAGATAGGGTGATTGGATCTTGAGTGCAAAGGGGATCATGGGATGGAGTGAATGAGATAGTGTGATCTTGAGATGGAGAAGAGAGGATGGTAGGATTTAGGTGAGGAAAGGAATCATGAGATGGGATGGGGGGACTATGATCTTCAGATAGAGTGGATGGGATGGTAGGATCTATAGTTGGAGGAAGGGATATGATTTTATGCTTTGGATCAAGCCCTTGGCATGACTCATCTAGTGTCAGGTTCATGATGATGGAGGAGTGTTGGAGGGACTCCTCATATGGGGGAGATAGGAGGATGGAGGTTTCATGAAGGTCATGGGATCAAAGTTAGGTAATATTAGGACAAGGAGGAGTGGATTGGATGTCTCCAATGGATTGGGTGGATCTTGCACTAGAAGATGGGGATTCAATGGACTTAATGGGTGTGATGGGCACAACCATTTGGATGGTGTTAGGAATGGTAGTGATAGGTGTAGGATGGAGGAGGGCCTTATCACTAGTGACCATACATGATAGAGTTGGAGGGAATGGTGTCTCTTTTGTCATGATTCCTTGGATGACATTTGGAAGGGATGTAGGATTAGGTGGGGTGATGGGAATGGATGGTAGACTAGGATTATGAATTGGAAAATTAGGATTAGATAAGAGGATGGGATTGGATGGAGGAATACGAGTGGTTGGCGGACTAGGATTAGGGATTGGTGAATTTGGATTATATGAGTGAATGGGACTAGATGGAGGACTAGGAGTGGTTGGAGGATTAAGATATAATGCAGTGAAATTGGGAGTGATGTAAGAGGATGTAGATGTTGGATTAGGTTGGGAAGATTGGAATGGTGGGTAATAGTAGGAAGATGTGGGTGGCGGATTCTCATAGGAGGACATGGATGGAGGATTAGGATAACAATATGTGGAGGCTAGATTAAGCTAGGGATATTGGGATGGTGGATTGTGATAAGAAGGTGTGGATGTTGGATTAGAAGAGGAGGATTTAGGTGGTGGACTACCATGGGAAGACATGTATGGTGGGTTGGCATAGAAGGATATGGATGATGGATTAGGATAAGAATATTGAGATGGTGGATTAGGATAAGAGGAATATTGGGATGGTGGATTATGATAAGAATGCATGAGTGTTGGATTAGGATGGGAAGATTGGGATCTGGGATTAAGGTAGAGGTATTGGGATTGTTGATGATGATAAGGATAGGAGGATGTGGATGTTGGATATGATAGAGGTTAAGAGGGAGGACATGATGAATATTTTGATGGTGAGGATGTTGGATATCCCTTGCTAGGGGTAGCATAAGGATTGTTATTAGATGTAGATGAAGGCATGGGGGGATAGTTTGGAGAAGTAGCTAGATTTTGGGGGGTGATTGGAGAAAGCTTGATAGAAATGATAGTATCAAGGGGATCTATATTACACTCTTTGTGATCAACAAGACTTTCATTATCGACATCAATGTAGATAGGATTCCCTTTGACTACTATTATTGGTTGTGTTAGGGGGGGATAAGGATTCTTGATGGATATAGATTAGAAGGAAATAATAGATGATAGAAGATGATAGAGTAGAGAATGGATAGAGGATGAATTGGAAGAAGATGGGCGAAGAGATATTAAGATTTGGTTTGATATCAAAAGTTCAAAAGCTCAAATCAGGATTCAGGTTAAGATTGGATTGGGATGGGATAAACGCTCAAATTAGAAGTGGATTGGAGCTTAGATTAGGACTAGATTAAAGCTTAAATTATGGTCCAAAATAGTTCAAAGGTGATAGGATTGGGAAAAACCGAAAAAAAAAATTTCCAAACAAAAACTGGTTTTTTCTATCATAGTAAATTGCATTTTCAGAGGTCTTTAAAGCATAATTTGGGGTTGAATCTTGCATCAGTCCCTAAATGGTGTAAATGACTCTAAATTCTGAGAACAAAGTAAAAATTTATGACCCCAACAAGTTGGGGTAAATAAATTCCTAGTTTTTTTTTGAAAATTTGATGGTTTGGGGATGGATAGGACGAGGAGGAATGATTAGATGATGATTTTTGACTAAGGAAGATGTAGGCCAATTGTGGTATGAAGGATTGAGTTTTGGATGCAATGAACAAGGTAGAAATAATTTGAATGGACATCGAAACAAACCCGAATGGGGCCTTAGATGAATAAGAAAAAGGTTGTTTCACCCCTGTTTGAGGGCAAGGTCACCTATTTGGGGCAAGGTCACCCCTCTGGTCAAACAAAGGGCTAAAAATAATGATGTTGTCATAGAGGGGTGCATGCGCCTTGGTGTGGTCCCTGCTAGGGAAAGGTTGCCCCTTTGGTCAGACAGAGGGCTGAAAATGATGACGTTGTTGTTGAGGGGCATGTGCACGTGAGCGTGGTCACCCCTTTGGTTAGAAAAAGGTATACAAATAATGCTATTTCTAGAGAGTGGTGCATGCACCTGGGTGTGGCTGCCCTTGCTTGGGCATGGTCGCCCTTGCTAGGGCAAGGTCGCCTGACTAGTTTTTGAACTTGTCCAAATCAAGAATGAGACCAAACAAGCCTGATGGATGGTGAAAAAAACTTGCTAAATGATGAAACAAGTTGCCCAAATGGAAAAATGGATTCCATGAATGATGAACAGGTGCCCCAAATGGAAAAATGAGTTCCTTGAATAGAAAAATGGGTTCCTTGAATGATGAACAGGTTCCCTAAATAGGAAAACGAGCTCCTTGAACGACAAAACAGGTTCCCCGAACGATGAACGAGTCGACGAAATAGGAAAATGAACCCTCTAATTGGAGGAACAAGTTGACATAATGGGTGAATGAACCCTCTAAATGGATGAACAGGTTGACATAATGATGGAAAAACCTTATTTTGGGCATGGTCACCCCTGTTAGGGCCTAGTCACCCCTCAGGTGAAAACATGGATCAGAAATGGCTAGTTCTAGTGTAGAGGGGTGTGGGTGAATGGGCATGGCCACCCTTTCTAGGGCAAGGTCGCCCCTGCTAGGACCTATTCACCCCTCTTAGACTTGACCTAGGTAAAAAAAAATGGTTATGGAAAAGGATTGAAAACACTTCAAACAAGAAGCAAAATGGCAACACTGGCTTGATTTGTACGATATGCACTGGTTTTACATAGAAAAGATAGTTCAAGCAACACAATCCTAAGATTAGTAATAAGGATATGGCCAACACAGTTCTCTAACTAGGATAAACAAGGCAATCTAGGGAGTCCTCGATATACACTCGGTACGTGAGGCACAAATATGAACACCAACCCATCACAAGCATGAGTCAGGAACCCCAACGAGATATTGTAAGGCCCAGACCAACTCTTCATGTCTATTTAGGTATCACCCTAGCTGCGATGTTCCACCAATTATGACGCGACTAGATTGGGGTACAAATTTTACCTCCCCCCTTTATATACCCCATCAGTACGCGTGGTTGGAATCATCCCTTGGGGTGATGAAATCCCCAAGTAGGTCCCACTAAAAATAATATGTTAATCATTTTCAGCTACTCCCTAGGCTCACACGAAGTGCAAGGGGAAAGCTTGAACGATTCCCACCCCCTTGGTTAACATAAAGAACTAAGTAAGCTATGATCTCTCTTCACATAAAGATCTCCAAATTGTGCAAGAGGATTAGATACGTCAATATCTTACTTTTCAAACAAGGAAAGCAAATTCTTTGACCCCCTACTTAGTCTATGTGCCTAATTAGTGTAAGAAAAATGAAAAAAAACAACTAACTAAGGGTCTTGGTCCTCTCGTCCTGCAGGAAGCAAGTTAGTAGTTTTTCCTCCATTCTTCATCAATCATAAACTTCCTGCACAAACGTTAGTATAAAACCCTTCACAATAACTAACAACACACGTTAGGGGGTCAGCGCTAACAAAACAATAGAAAACAGAGTTTGAAAAATGCACTAAAACACTGTTTTTACCTTCTATCTAGACCCAACCACCTCCCTGGTGAAAGAAACAAGTTAAAACACTAGTTCTTCTATTGATTGGCATGTGTTCCCGGGCATGGCCACCCCTGCTAGGCCGTTTCCACCCTTGCTAGGAACTAGTCGCCCCTCTGGTGAAAATAGATAACTTCTGGTGTTGGTTTTTTGTAGACAAGCATCCTTGTAGGACCTAGTCATCCCTTTGTCCAGATAGATGGCTAAAAATGATGATGTTATGATAGAGGGGTGTGTGTGCATAGGTGTGGCCACCCCTGCTAGGGTGTGGTCACCTCTGCTATAGCATGGTTACCCCTTGGGATCACCTGAACCTACAAAAATACAAACAAAGAGCCAAAGATGTTGATTTTACTACAGAGGAGTATGTGTGCCCAGGCATGGCCACCCCTGCTAGGGCATGGTTACTCTTTTGAGTCACCTAAACCTATAAAAATGCAAAAAACAATAAACTTTAAAAGAAACATACTCATATGTGGGTCCTACCGGGCATGCCAGAAATGTGTGCAAGTGTTTTTTTAACTTCTAAATATGCAAAACTAACTAAGAATGTAATGTAAAGAACACAAGACCACCTCAATTATTAGCCTAAGTTAGCACATATAAAAATATGGTTAAAATATTAAAAAGGATTGCTATACCTTTTACTTGTGCTCCCTTGGTTGGCCTTTGATTGGAGTTGGAGTTGTGTGCTCTTTGATGGAAAGTGTTGCTAAAAGATGTATGCAAAGATGGAAATGATGGATAAATATCAAGATACACTAAAATGGATGTGTGAATGGATGAGCTAAAAATGCAAGTGCTAGAATTGCAAGTATTAGAATGGAAAAATAAGGCTTGAATGTGGCTAGAGAATTTGAGAGCATAAGGATAATCACAATGCATGATCATTTTTTTAATGCATGTAAGAGGGGGGTATTTATAGAAGAATTTGAATTCCCTAGAGGATTCAACAGTCAAGATTGAGCCACCATGGCCAAGATGGAGGGCTATGGTGAGTTGAGGTTTCACAATCCCTCACATCTTGCCATGTGGTGGATGAAGTGGCCAAGGACATGGTGAGATAGAAAGGATACAATGTGACATGGAAAAGGCCATGTGGTCCCAAGCTACTTGCAAGTACCTTGGGATGGGAGAGGATTTCCCTAAAAAAGGTATTCCTTGGCCCTATATGGGGTTGAAAGTGACAAGTAAGGAATTTTATAAAGTCCACTCTTATCACCATGGGGATTAGAGATGGCCGTGGAGAAATAAAAGTGAATTTTTAATTCACTTTCTGGAAGGAACCAATGGGTAAGAAAATATTCCTCTAAAAGGGGTCCTTGTCTTATGGGTATGATGTGACCTTTAAGAGGTCATTGGGAAGACAAATGCATGGGGGGAATAAGTGTGAATTTTTAATTCACATGGGGAAGAGGTCAACCCAAAAAAGGTAAGTACTAAGAAAGGTTGACTTGAAGACATACTAGGAAAGGTAAGTGATATGTATTAGGATTGTGAAAATAGGTGATTAGGCTAATTAATGATGATTAGAGGCAAGTGGATAGATATGCATTTATAGGGTGTTTTACCCTACACAACGAGCCTCAAGGGACAAAAAGGATCAAGTTCATAAAACTAACTAACTAAAAGTCAAAAAAGAATAGCTACAACACAATAACAACACAATTACCATGAACAGGTAGCAGAGACACAAAACACGATCCCATGTAGCAACTAACTGGCATTGTCCCAGATTTTGAACAGGAGGTCCACAATGTCGTCCTCGACCCAATCTTGATTCTCCTCAGAATTATTCCCCTCCAGCTCCTCTTTGATCACTAGGGACAGGGTGCTAGTCATGAAATGACTCATCTTCATTGTGAAGTGAGCCAGGCCTCTGAATCTTTTATCAAGCGTGTCCATCTTCTTTTTCAATGAACAAAGCTCCTCCCCATCATCCATAGTCCTCGGGACCTCACCAAGCTTAGCAACTAGAGGGTCTGAAGAGTGAGAGGTCGAAGTCTCTTTCAATATTTTAATATTGTTTGGGGTATAATGGGGCCCTTCCACATTTTCTTCCTCCTCATCTCCTCTTCCTTATAATCCTTGTTGTATGTCTACTCCTCCTCCAAGTCCTCAATAATCTACCTCTTTTTGTTGTTTTTTTCCAATCTCCCAAACCTTCAGATGGTAGTCTCCCCTCCAGTCATAAATGTGGTCCCCGCGACTATGTCACCTTTAGAATCTTTCCCCACAATATTCTTCCCTTTGCCCTCTTTCACCATCGACTCTGCCACACCTTTTTTATCATCTTTTCCTTTTTTAATTATGATGACTCTATAACAAGACTTGGTTGGGGTGGCCTTGAGTTTGCATAGGTTGGTCGTGACACTAATATGTGCATTACTTGCATTGCCCTTAAGTTTTTTAATAGCCTGTTTGGGTTTGGGGTTTTCAACAGTACCCACATGGGGCTTTCTAGAAGGGCTTTTAGATTTAGCAGGGGATATATTAGCAATAGTCAGGGGTTCAATCTCTTCAATACAAAAATAAAATATGGTTCTAGGAGGACATAAGGAAAAATTAAAATGGTAGAGTCTCAAGATAAGCCCTTGATGGAAAGGTAGAGGCACAATGCCATTCAGGTTAAGACTGGCCATTTCTTTGCACTTTTCAATTGAATTCTCTAGGTCCATGAGCAAAAAGAAAGGAAAACTAAGCAATATTTTATGTCTTAGATGATTGAGTAGGGGAAAATGATAGAAAAAGTAGGTGTTAAACCTACCTTCAAGCGTGATTTACTTCATAAGGGCTAAACACACTTGGTTCCAAGGCTGTGGAAGGGCTTCACATTCAAAGCCCGACTAGTTGCAGATTGGCTCCTTGTTTCCCATGAAAAAAGATTTCAAACTATCATTGTCTAGAGTTTTAGTATGCTTTGGATATTTCTTCCCATTGCACTACATTCTGGTAGCTTGTGCTATCACCTCTTCACCGAATTCAAAAGAAATGATACCTAACGTGACCCTTCGTTCTTTCTAGGAATTAGCAAATTGGCTAGATAGGATAGGGTTGTGGCCTACCAGAATCTTCATGAGAGGAGAAAGTTCACCCTCAACATAGATATGCCAAACCAAAGGATTCTTATGGAACTCTCTGCAATTATTAGGCTCAGTCCAAATGCGGTTACCACTCATGATGTTAACCTATAAGAAACAAGAGAACTTGCAATAATAAAAGATAGAAAAACCGGTAGAGCAATAAGCTTTCTTTGCAATGTGGATATTAAGGAAAAAATTGCATCAATGGATAATCACACCAGTGTGCAAATCACACGCATGAAAAGAAAGATCACCATACAAAGACTTAACGGTGTCATTAATGTGAATCTTAAGGTGATTGCAACAAGCTAAGCAGGAATTGGTGGGTGTGCAAGGTTCCTTGGCCATAATGCAATTGAACAAAAACTTAGGCAGAGTGCCGCTTGGCCAAATTTAGAAATGTCCATGTAAATATATTTAGAAGCTAGCGCTAAACTAGTAGGATCGAAGGCACTAGAAGGGGGATTTCCCTCATTATGAAATGCCATATCAACATTCATAACCACATTCTTACAGAGGGCATGATGAAATAAAACAATCCCAAAGAGAAGATATCACACAATATAGCCTCTCAAAATCATAATTGTCACATACTTTTATAATCTCTTCTTAGAACCGCCTTCATTCACCATGTGACAAACCTTTAAATTTGAACTCTGCCACTTTTAGGCCACCTCAGCATTAGAATTCATCCACTAGGCCCAAAGAACAACGAAGTGGACCCCCCAAACGACACCCATCAACCGAAGATTTGAAATCATCATAATAAATGGGTGTTTTGTTCTTTCAAGATGAGATCTTGAATCCTTGGTGATAAATTCCCCATATTCCTCCAACATTTAGAGTGAACCCAATAGGTACCACAATTAGCCAAAACATCTGCCACTTGGTTACCCTCCCTAAAAATGTGAGTCACTTTTTTTCTCTTAGCTTGGATAAAAGGAACCTAGTATCCAACATAATATCCTTTGTACTCCACCCAATCAATCTGCCCAGATTCACAGCATCAGTGATGGACTTAGTCTCCCCTTTAATGTAGAGGTTGACAATCCCTAGAGAGCCAACAATTTGAAGGCCCTTGAGAAGTGCACAAGCCTCCACCACTATAGAATATTGGAAATCGATACCTCCTCCAAACCTAGCAACTAGAACCCCTCAGGGCCTCTAATCACTCCTCCAATGCTAGCCTTACCTAGGTTGCCCTTAGCAACCCCATCAAAGTTGAGTTTCAACTAGCCTCTATCTAACGACTCCCATTTGGTATTTTTCTTGGCCAAGGATTTAGAATTGTCAAACGAGCTAGCATTAAAATTCTGGTGCCAAGCCTTGGCCATTCTTATTTCATAATCAAAAGGTCCCATATCTGGGGGTTTCCCCTTGAAGAGAGAAATGTTTCCTCAATAAGTCAGACACCGATACTAAAAAATTCCCTAGAATTCCTCTCAATACTTCTAAAGACCCTGTTATTTTTTTCCTTCCACAAACACCAACCAATAATAGGAGGGACCTGGTTCCAAATTTCTCCAGACAAGGGGTGGATATAGGGACCACGCTAGCCCAAGATAAAGGATACAATATCCTTACACATGGCCCAAGAAACACCCACTCTTTTGAAAGCCAACCCCTAGACTTCAATAACAAATGGACAGTGCAATAGTAAATGATTAACAGCATCCTAACTGCATTTACATAATAAGCATCTATTGGGGATATAAAACCATGTTTCCTCAAATTGTCCTGAGTAAGAATCCTATTATGAGAAGCAATCCACCAAAAGAAATTAATTTTAGGGATCATATGGCGGTTCCATATCTTCTTCCAAGGGTCCACCACAGTACCCTAGTTTGTTAGTAGAGTGTATTCCAACCTAACAGATAGATCCCCTTGTTTGTCAAAGGTCCAAAAAAACTCATCTCCCCTATCATAGGAGGGAAGCATGGTAAGAGATAGTAATTCCTAGAGAGACCTAGTAAGGAAACAAAGGTCCTATGATAGAGGACATCAGAGAATTAGATCCTTCCACACCATGGCCCTAGGAGGCCCGAATAAATAATCACTAATATGGAGACCAAAGAACCTTTGGGCGATCCTCTTGAGATTCTTGAAGTAAGAACATTCCAGGGGGATATCAATTAACCGTGGGTCTTTCTAGAATTTGATTCAACTTCCATTACCCATCTTCCATTTAATCTCATTCTTTAGTAGGCTCTGAGTGTTGTAGATGCTCCTCCAAGCCAAAGAGCCTTGGAGGTGAACCTCCAAGAGGTAGTTGACCAAAGGCCTATTTTGAAGATATTTGGAGTTCATTATTTTACACCAATCCTTAGTATTCCTTATCCGATCCCAACCCACCTTGGTCATCAAGGCCTTATTAGTGTAGAACATATTCTTGATCCTAAGGCCACCACAAATTTTGGGTTGGAAAACCTTTTCCCATTTGACCAGAGAAAATTTCTTCTTATCCTTAGTCTCAAACCAAAGGAAGTTCCTTTGGATTTTTTCAAGTTTATCAGCAATGTACCTAGGTATCTTAAAAATGGAGAGGAAGTAAATTGGTATTCCTTGAAGGGAAGTAGTGATTAGTTGGAGCTTACTAGCATGGCTTAGGATGGAGCCTTTCTACCCAACAAGTTTCCTTTGAATCCTTTCAAGCACCAAATTCCAAAAGTCAGGGATGACCTCCTTAACCATGAGAGGGAGCCCAAGGTAGACCGAGGGGATGGTCCCACTTAAAAAACCTAGAACCATAGTCACCCTAGCTTGCAAGTTAGGTGTGTTGTTAAAGAACTAAATCATGCTTTTATTGTAGTTGATGCTTTGACTAGAGAAGACAACATAATTGTTAAGGCAAGTTTTCCATTTCCTAGCTTCCACTACAAAGACTTTCTCAAAGAGAAAATTGTCATCCACAAATTTTTGCACCACAACCGAGTCTAGGGAAGAAGCCACTTTGATTCCCCTAATATAGCCCTCTGATAGAAGACCTATAAAGTTCTTGATCAACACATCAGCTATCATGATAAAGAGATAGGGAGATAAGGGGTCACCTTTCCCGATCCCTCTACTAGTAGACAAAAAACCAAAGGGGGTCCCATTGACCATAATAGAATACTTGATAGTATTTACACACTACATTAAGATTTTAACAACTGAATGGTTGAAACCAAACTTGGCCAGAACCTTAGGGATGAATTCCCATATAACTTTATCATAGGCTTTAGAAATTTCTAATTTTAGAGACATCCCTACATAATTACATCTGTCCATAGAATGGAGAAGCTTATGAGTGGTCAGAGTAGCATCGAGAATATGGGGCCCAGGGACAAAAATGTTTTGGGTAGGACTAAGGAGTTGATCAAGAAGGGGCTTGATACGGTTTACTAGGATCTTGGATAGGATTTTATAAAAGGTGTTGCACAGGCTAATAGGCTAAAAACCAGTCATGGATTGAGGATCACCAATCTTAGGAATTAGAGAAATAAAGATGTGGTTTAGTTGTTTAAGGATTTTACCAGTTTTGAAGAAATCACGAGTAGCTAGCACAAGGTCCCCACCCACAATTTCCCAAAAAATCAGAAAGAAGGCAGGGGAAAACCATCTAAGCTCAAGGCTTTGAAATCCCCCATACTAAAGGTAGCCAATCGAACCTCTTTCAGAGAAACAACATGGAGAATCCCCAAATTATTTTCCTAGGAGATGATGGTTGGAAGGTGGTTAAGGAGCAGGTTGTCAAAATTTGGGGCTGAGTAAGCCTCATGAAAGTAATTAGCAGGTAGAAGGTTGATCTAGGCGAGATTCAATATCACCACACTAATAAAATCAATCAGTTTAGAAATTTGTTTTTTTTCCTATGCTTGATGGTAGACACATGAAAGAAGGAGGTGTTCCTGTCACCCTCTTTCAGCCATTGGACTCTGGATTTTTTCTCCCAAAAGATTTCCTCATTTTTGAGGATTCATTCCCATTCCTTCCTAGTTTCCATTTACTAGTTGTGAGTTTGTTGACTGTCATCCCCTTCCTCCATTTTCTTTTGTAAAGTTCTCAATTCCTCTAAAAAATAATTATTTGAAACATATCCCCAAACACACTCTTGTTCCATCCTTTTTCCATGTTTTTAATATGATTGAGTTTGAAAAAAATCTTGAACATGGGGGAGCCACGAACAAGGATGTTCCACTATTCTGTAATTTTATTTTGAAATCAAGGTGGGAATTCCACATTATCTCAAAACAAAATGAAATAGGGCCCACAACAAGCTGAACATTTGAGGTCAACAATAGGGGATTGTGGTCAAACACCATTCTTGGCAGGGTTTTTAGATTGGAATTTAAAATGTTAGTCCAATGGGGGGAGCAATGAAAATGATCTAACTGAACCTAAATCAGATTTTTCCAGAGCATCTATTAGACCAAGCAAACTTTTGGCTTGTAAGATCAATATTTATCATCCCTGAAGAGTTCAGAAAAATTTCCAAGTCAGACATACTGTCAGAGTAATCCAACATGCCACCTCTTTTCTCTGAAGGGTAGAGGGGTGAGTTGAAGTCCCCAGCTACCAACCAATGGGTTCCCCTATTGTAATTAATTTTAATAGCAAGATCCTCCCATAGGGTGCTCCTCACATTCCTCTGGTTAGGAGCATAAATATTGATTATAGACCAAGAGTCACCCAGGTAAGAAAAGGAGGCCCCCACACAATTTTTACAGTGAAATTTCTAAACCCAAAAAACTAGAGGGGCTCCAAAGCACTGCCAGACCGCTCGAAGCTCCCTCATCATTACTATAGAAGTAGGAATAATTTGGCCAAATAACTTTAACAATATTATCAAAATTTGTCTTAATCATTTTGGTTTCTTGTAGTAGACACACATCAATCTTATGTTCCAGGACATAGTTCTTCAAAGCAATTTGTTTGTGGGAGTTGTTAAGCCCACAAACATTCCATGACATAAATTTCATTTTTGACCTTTCTTAGAGGACACATCTAATGTCCTTTGTTTACCCAAAGAAATATCATTTGTAGTTTCTCTCATCTTGGTGTGTCTCTACCTGGGTCTTCCTGGTTTAGAATCTCCTCCCACATCTACCTTCTTTTTCCTCCCATTTTTCTTTGGAGTTGTCCATATCTCTTCTTCTATAGTTTTCTCAAGCTTCAAGTGCTTTGTATTCTCTACAAATTCTTCAACGACTCCAATAATATCTTCTTCCCATATCTCACCTTCCTCACCCATTGTTTCGCTTGTCCCTATAGAGCTTGAAACAAGTAGTGGATCAACGGCCAAAGAACCAAGGTTTGGGGCCAATTGGACATCCTGGGGTTTGACAATAGTCTCATTTAAGGATGGAGTCCCTAGAATTACACTAGAGTCGACCAAACTAGACGGTGGATCACCATGAGTAGGTGAAGCAACTAGAGGTTTGACCAAAGCGGCCTCCTTCGAAGGTGAAGCATTCTCCATAGGAGGTCGAGGAATCTTCAAGGTATTATCCACCTTAGGCTCCTAATTGAAAGATGATTTGCAGTCAGAGATAAAGTGACTAGATTTAGCACACTTCTGATAGTAGACAACAACATTTTCATAACACACTGGTTGGGTCTAGTTGCCAAACTTGGAGTACAACTTGACTATGTTAGGAAGAGTTTTATCAACATAGATGTTAACATAAAATCTTCCAAAAAATAACTTGGATTTTGATTTGGTGATGGAATCAGTGGTGACAAAATGACCCAAAGAATCTCCAATACTTTTGAAAATGGCTTCATCCTAATACTCTAGAGGTAAATCAGGTAGCCAAACTGAGATTGGAGTTGATTTGTTTAGGTCCATTGCAGGGTCAAACCCCAGCTTCCAACGACACAAATCCAAGCTTTATTTTCCATACACCCAAGGACCCATGGAAAGTCACCACCATTTCCTCCGTAGTTGTAAATCTAAAAAGGAAGAGACCACCAGCCATAGAAAAGATCTACACACTCCCCTTGAGACACCATTTTGTAGTAGCCCACTTCTGAACCATATCCATAGTTGGATGGAAGGAAAGAAATCGACCTGCAACCACGTTCTCCATGGAGGAGAGGATCCTATCACAGACCGAATCAGCGATGGAAAAGTCCATCCTAGAAGAAGTGACATCCTCAAAAAAGGGATGAGCTAGAGAGGCGTTTTGTTTTCCATTGGTCAACACATCCTTCCAGCCAATTTCTAGAAGAATCTCCACCATCGGCACAAAGTCAGTAGATATGATCAAAATCTCAATAGTCTTCGAAAGACCCATAGGCAAAATCACTATCCCAGCAAGAGTGAACCCTGAGGGAGATGGGACCACATGTGAAATGTTAGGGTCAGGAGGGGTAGAGGGGGACTATGGGGTACCCCCAGAGCATAATCCACCATGCACGTAGGAAGTTCAAACGCAGGTGAATGAGAGGCAAGCAGGAAGATGAAATACCTTTATTGTTGATCCTCAATGATTAAGTCTAAATAAAGTACCAAATTTACCATTTTTCCAAAGAGATATATCTATATATTTTTGAGTCATTTAAGTTTATAATGTATACATGATATATATATATATATATATATTATATATAATTATCTAGTATATATCTCATTGAAGATTTATTAACTATATATATATTATATAATATATTATAAATTTTATATACTTTATGTTTATATCAAAATAATATTTTTGGATATTTTATATAATATATTTATTAAATATTAAATATATTGCATAAACTATATACTAAATATAATATAAATATTTAATCATTTAAAATTGTAAATTTACTCGATATTTAAAATTATAAATAAATAAATAATAAAAATTTGGTAGGTGCGGATAGTGGAGAATCCATGTCATGGCCTCCCATTTATTTTTAAGAGAGACGACCCCCTATGGGAGCCACCTTCCCTTATGGGGAGGTGACACCCATATGGGACCTACCTCTCTCATAAGGGGAGGCACCCTTTTTATTTATATTTGATATATGCTCCTTACTACTTAGGTCACTTTTTAAAATGTAGTGAACTTAAAACTTAATCCTATGTAAATTTAATGCACTCTTATCATTGTATTTACAGTGAATGCATTAAATAAAAAAATTAGTATTATTATATATACAAATAATAGTTTTACCTGCTATCCTTTCTAAAAGAAACAAATAGTAGGTAGTATTAAATATAAAAAATTAAAAAAAAAGATCTATGGAGTATGTCAAAGAATATAAATATAAATGAGTTTTACATGACTATGTATTCACAAAACAACAGAGGTATAAAAAGGGGAGATTAAATATACAAAAGGGTAAAATGACTAAGTGTATATATATAAATTCATATATGAATATATATAATGTTGTATTTACAACAAAAATAAGTAGAATAAATATATAGAGATGATCATATTTAAAAAGTTTGAAAATTTGTATACAAATATATATTATATAAAAACATGATTTTCCTCTCATCTTACTCTGCATTTGTGTTTGTAGGTTTGAAAAGAGTGGAAATGGATCTAATATGAAGCTAACTTCTCCTTCTTTTCTTTTTTATTTTTTATACGGAAAAACAAGTTTTGAAGGGACCGACATCAACAACCTTTTGCAAAGTAGGATCTAACTCGTCATTCTTTTCCATCAGGTTCTTAGGACAAACCTCCTCCATAGCCATCTTAATATCACCCAGCTCCAAGGGATTATCAATCCATTTCAAGGCCAAATCATTCAAAAAAGAGAGGCCCTTAGCAATCGACTTCAGAAAATTATTACTAATATTAACCATAGTTTTCAGATCCTTAGACAACTTAGAAATTTTGTCCTTAATGTTAACAAATATCTCATCATAAGTCTTTTGAACCGCCACCTCCAGAGAAGTAATCCTTTCCTCATGAGAAGTAACAAGAAGATCAGAATTCACTACCAATTTACCAAGTATTAAATTCATAGTTTTAACCTTACCTTTAATCACCCATTCCTTTTAATTTCTATGCACCAACGTCACACACACATCCTACCAATTTTTGAGCTGCACATTGAGCACCTTAACCTCTGAGAAGATCCATTTAAAAAGAGATGGAAGGTTACGAGTACCATATTTAGCCATTCTACAAAACATGCCCATATTAACCTCATCCCAATTAATAGGAGACAATGCATGAGAACCCACATTGTCAATAAGGACCTCTTGATCATCATCCTTACCCTTCATATCATCCTTGTAATGCCCTGCCAAGTAACCCTAAAGGAAGTTGTAATTAACGATTAAAGTGAACCAGTTTTTTTTTTTAAAGTTCATTTAACATACACATTCACTTATTAATTAACAACAACCTCTAAGGCTACAAAGTTAGGATTATTTAAACCCACACATACATATTACATATAACCGTAGCATTATAACTTTATGAAATAAACATCATACATCATAAGAATACCACATAACATAATAAGATAATCAACCAAGATACAATCTCATAAATATTAACTTAATCCAATAGTTACACCACTCATTCCCAGAATGAGGCAATAGTACTCAAGGTTACAATTACAGAATTTCACCTCATAAACATAAGAGGGATAAAATAACTTATACAAGTTAAAATATTACAATGCAAGTAATTACAACAAGAACCGCGAGCTGTCCATTTGGATGCCTCGCCACTAAGTACTGCAGATAGATGGGGACCCAACAGTTTTGGTGCATGTTCCACCCAACCAAGTGGTACCTGAAGGCCCACCCCCCATGCTAGGAGATAGTAACAAAGTAACATGGACAAAGATCTACAATCCACTAACCAAAGACAGACTCATACTGACTCATACTGACATAACCAAATAAATGTCATCAATAAGTACAATCCAGTTCAACTCAAGTACAACACAAGTACAAATCAAACATCACTGACATAGGTCACATTGCTTCTAGACATAAAATAGATCAAGTATGTTCAAAGAATCATACACATAAAATAATTAACAACAGTTGTCCTAGATAGAGTGTCATCACAAGGTTTGTCATGAGATCTCCTCTGGGTATTCTTCATAGGCTCCGGCACAAGTAATTCTGGTGGCCTCAACTGAATCCCAGCACTCATACTCACTCATGCAGAATCAACTACCTCTCATAAGGACAAGATAGTTGCTCTTGCCATTCCAGGCCTTCTCACTCATCCCAAGTCTAAACAAGCCATTGTGTCTATGAGTGAGGATTAAATTATCTTGATTAGTGTGAACTGCATCCTAATCATCTAAGTATATTAATTTAATTATCACTTGATTAAATCACTTTTGAAGGTTACCCGGTTTACCACTTTGGGCTCCAACCCCTATCAAAAGCCACTCTTCTAATGGACAATGCACTCACAACCAATCACCAAGGGAAACACAAGTGCATACAAACTAGGCATCATAACCACTCCAACACAAGGAGGATACAAATAATAGAAACTCACTCCAAACATCTTGGAGGCAACAACACATAGTCCACTCCTTTCACAAGAGGAAACAAATAAAAGAACTCACTCCAAACATCTTGGAGGCAACAACACATAATCCACTCCTTTCACAGGAGGAAACAAATAAAAGAACTCACTCCAAACATCTTGGAGGCAACAACACATAGTCCACTCCTTTCACAAGAGAAAACAAATAAAAGAACTCACTCCAAACATCTTGGAGGCAACAACACATAATCCACTCCTTTCACAGGAGGAAACAAATAAAAAAACTCACTCCAAACATCTTGGAGGCAACAACACATAGTCCACTCCTTTCACAGAAGGTACAAAATATCCTCGTTTATAGGTAAAATTGAAAAGACGCCATGCACTACCCAAGGGAAAACAACTGGATGGCATAAATATTCAACAATCCTTATCATCTAAGTTCTTCTAGAAGACTTATAATTTAGGACTAATACTAATTCCCAAAACCAACAATGCAACTTGATGACATAGCAACAAAAGCATTCAGGTCATCAATCAAATCTAATATTTGGATTTCTTAAATCCATACTCATTCATTAGGTAGTGTTGACAAAGTCAAAGACACGATAACTAGATCATCTAAAATAATCATAACCCCTATTTCCCTTTTCATTATTGGAAATCTAAAACAATTAAACTTACTTCCCTTTACTGAATACAGAGAATTAAATCCTTTTAAGATAATCATGAGAAAGATACTACTTTTGGATATACTAAATCCATATCTTTTTTATAATCTAATCACAATGATTCAATTAATCTAAATAGAAATTAATTAAATAACATAATTAATTTTTTCATCAATAAAACAACTTCTTAATTTACTTTTAAATCGACACAAATCCATGCAAGTAAACTCTTTCCATTTCCTAACCAAATCTTACATCTCATTTAATTTTCTATTTAAAACATTCAATCACTTTAATATAATAACATATTGTTTCTCTATCCATTTTTCATATACACTAATCAATCCATTTTTAAATCTCTATTCAATAATATATTGCATGCATCTCATTAAAATAAAATACGATAATGAATTTTACACTTAATATATATATATGCTCCATATTATATAGACACCAAATATATATATTAATAAATTTAATTACATATATTTTTTAATATTTCATTCACAATGACTAGATTACTCTATGGAACTAAATGAAACATAATAACTATTTGCCTTTTTTAATATAGTTAGTTCCTAAATTTACTTCTAATGCAACCTAACACTATTGCAAACAATCTTTTCAATTTTCTATCCGAAGTCTATGTCTCTTCAACTATCCATTTAAAAACATGCAATTTCATCAATGTATAAAAATATCTTTTGGCTTATCTATTTGACCACGCATTCATATTGTTTCTAATTAAATCTCATTAATTAAAATAAATATTTAAATAAAAATATTTCTATAATTCTTCAATATATTTAAATATTTTTTTTCTTATCAATTTTGACCATACATTCAAAACTTATCTTTTAAACTTTTCATGCAAAGCTAAATTACACTCACTTAAATAAAACAAGGTAAATACTGATTGAAAATACTCATGTGTATATATATATATATATATATATATATATATATATATATATATATGTATATATATATATATATATATACATCTCAATATATTTTCTTCAATCATATTAACAAAATAAATATTTCTTTTAAAATCAAGTAAATACTTCTATTAAAAAATATGTTTTTCTATACATTTTCCACACATACTAATCATTTTTTTTAGAACACTAATAATACCCAATTTACGAACAACAAAATAAAATAAAGTAAAATATTATTTATTCTCTCAAATGGATATATACCTTCAATATATATATACTAAATATAAATTAATATATTTAAATATATTTAATCATTAACATATCTTATATTCTTTACAAAATATCAAATTGAATAATTCAAAATAAAATATCCTTTATCATCAATTTTCTAAAATATATATATATTTTTCCAATTAAATCAAATTAATAATTGGACCTTTTACACATGAATTTAAATTCCACAATTAAATTTTAAATTATACATTCTTTAAATCAAATATTTAACTCCTTCAATTAAACTTTAACATGCCATTTTAAAATAAACAATAATTTTCCATACATTTATAATTTTAATTCCACTAATCTAATATACAAATTTTATTTAAAATAATATAAATAAATCTAATACTTTAATATTATAAATTATAATATAAAATATTATTAAATAATATTTTAATATTATAATAACAATACATAAAATATTAATATTTATAAATATCAATTTATTATTATTTTATTTTCAGAGCAGCCATGGGAAAATAACTTAACAGCAGTTTCATGTTTCAAGCATAACTCAAAACCTACGATCTGGGTATTTGCTATTTTTGTATAGGGATAAGAAAATTTCAAAATGCAAAAACCCTTTAAATTTCTTAACAACCCAGTTTGTATAAGTGGAGTTATAGGCGACGCAACCAGACCATTTTATCATGAAAAATATAACTATCATGTAGATTTTAAAATCAGATTTTTAATAATAAACAGAAGGTTTCATTTTCTAAAAACATTCTAAATGCATTGTTCAATCTCTATGTTTGATTTTCAATAACAATATAATCAATTTCTCCAAATAATTTAAATTCAATTAAGGTTTTCACAATTTTCAATCAAGAATTTTCACAAGCAAAGGCTATAAATTTATTTAATTCTTTTCTTCTAATATCAAATTTATTTTCTAAAACAGATTTAACAAACAAATCTTTAATCACTACTATTTTTAAAAAAACAATCAAGAACAATAAAACACAAAGAGGAAAACCTGGTACAAGAAACTACAAAAAGAGATGAATTTCTGATGCAAGCCTCCTCCAAAGATTTTCTTGAATTTTCTTCAATGTTCCAATGAATCCAATCCAAAACTCAACAAATGCAAACAATATTTCCTCCAATCAATTCAACAATCAAAACTTTCTTCAAACCCTTCTTTGTGCAAATTTTTTCAAATTTTTTTCTTGCTGTAGAAATGAATTTTCCTAAAGACTTTTCTACCCTAAAATTAAAACATGTATTCTTTATAAATGAAAAATACCTAATACAACCCTAATTCACATTGCATGCAAATTAGATATTAATTTCAATTTCAATATTTACAAGCCTAATTCACATTACATGCAAATTAGATATTTTAATTTCAATTTTTGAAAACCCACTTTCAATTTAAAATGCAATTTCAAATAATAAATTAATTTCTAAAATTGCAACTAATTTCCTAAATAAACATTTAATTACAATTTCTAATATAATTCTCACACGTTGAAATTAAATTCCAAAATTAATTTTAATTCTTTTATTTCCTTTCATTCTCTTACATCACGTTTAATTAATTAATTTAATTATTTAATAACTAAATTCAACCCCCACAGATTAAATTCAATTAATTAAATAAATTAAATATAATTAATTAATTTAAATATAAACTTTTATCCACATTGCATTATTTAAATTAAATAACCATCAACATGATTTAAATGCAATTATTCTAAATATCTATTTCCAAATCAATAATCATTCAGAATTAAATAACATTAAAACAAGATAGACAATGGCTCGACACACACGACTGACGACACACTAAGGCTAGGGTGTAAACTTGGCACATGTTACCTAGCTACTATCTCCCATTCAACTTAACCATTGGATTGACATGCTCAAACCTGTGAAACCAGGTGGAGTCGATGTCACGTACCTACAATCTTGCAACCAAGTAAACATCATACAATATATCCAGCATATAATACACACCATAAAAAAAAATTACGGATTCGCAGGGCGCTTGCAAGCGAGTGATGCGAACTCATCCTCTTCACCCATACACTCATCAAAACTGACACTTCCATCATAATCCAAGAATCTCATAATAACATCTTATGTTAACTCTACAACATCATTAATCCATAATGCATGTGAAATAATAATCAGATAACTACATCTCACAATAGTAGCGATCAAAACATCATAACAAAATATATCCAGTATCAAAGTAACTGCAACCAAACATAGCATAAAGCAAGTTGAACAAGAAGCAAAACGGAGGGGTATTACATTCCTTCACAAGGGAGTCATCCACCTCAATAACATCAACCTTGACACAACTCTTATTAGGTAAGTTTTCTAAGTTAGCCAAAATTTCTAGTCGCTTCACCTTCAGAACACTCCCTTTAACCTATTTAGAATTGAGAGGAGAGACATGGGTTTCTTGAATAGGGTTGACCTCCTTGGAACAATTCAAACCCACAGACCCATGTACAATACCCTCCATCAACTACACATACCTAGAGATTCCTTTACCACCATCCAGACCATCCTTCTGAATAGTGGACTCCAAATCACCCAGCTTATTTACATCAAGAGTATGATTAAAATCATAAGAAAGAGCTTCCTCAATGACATTTGACACCTCGACCTTCTTCTTACCCAACTTCTTCTATTTGCTAGGATTATTTTTATTTCCCTTCATAGACTTCTTCCCTAAGGTTACACCATCATCTTTCACCTCATTGTTTGTTTCTTAACCCTTTGACCATTATTCAAAAGCCTCTAAAACCTCAACAGACGCACAAATTTCCCCTGACAACTCCTCAAAGTCTGAATCATCCTCACCAAAATTTACTTCACACTCCTTTGCCGAATCCCTAGTCTCATAACAAAAAATTGTATCAACCTTCTTACGGGCCTGGGGCTTAGTGGAAACAAGGATTAACTTCAATTTAATGTGTTCAACCATTAAATTCATAAGACATTAATGGAGAATGGCCTTCCTAGGGTTCTTGTGATGGTTCTCAATACTATGCTACATAGATGACATAAGATAACAGGGGAAAGAGACCAAAGCATTATGTCGAAAATGATTTAACAACATAAAATGATAGCTATAAATCACATAAAACCTACCCTCCAAGGTGAATAAATGCATGATGGTCAGATCAATATCCCTCCATAATGGCTTGAGTGATTTATGAGAATAGCCACCACCACCAACTTTTGTTTATAGTATACTCCCATTATTTTCTATGCATGATATAAACAACATAAAGAAAAAAAGAAGGATAATTTAGCTTCATATTAGATCCATTTTCTCCATCCTCCACTCTTTTCAAACCTAGAAACAAAAATGAAGAGTAAGATGAGAGGAAAATCATGTTTTATAAGAATCCCTATGGAGTTATCATTACTTTAGTTAACCTAAGATCCAACTGTCACTTTTTAATATTCCTATGGTGGAGGTTGAATGAACATTCCATTAGTGAATAAATTTGATTAATTTAATTAATCTCTTTTAATCTTGATTAGACCCATGGTGGGGGTATATGTAACTAGGACTCTCACTTTAATTCGTGACTTAAAGTCACTATTTAATTATACAAAAAAGTAACTAAGTGATTCCACAATAGTGGTTTACAATTTCTGGCCAAACTAGACACTGCAATTATTATTTTTAACTAAATCTTCATATTCGGGCACCTATAGCGACTAAACTGTGAGGAATTTGAAGATGATGAAAACTAGAGTCTCATCACATTTTCTCTATAGATTCTAAAAAAAAAATTTCAAAAATTTTGGAATGAGATTGCACTTTTTTTTCCATCTCCCACGAAAACTAGTTTTTTTCATAAAACAACTTTTTTAAAAAGTGACGCTCACCCTATACAACATAAATATTTTAATATGAAGGATAAAATTCTAATTTTTTCGAATTTAGATTTTTAACTATGATATCTAGCACTTTCATTTGGTCTCATAGTTTTTTATTGAATATTTTTTCCTTAATCAAGTTTCAAAGTCAAACCAATTGCAATTCAGACATAGGCGGACTGTATACAACATAACATTTTTTGTATGAATCGAAATTCAATTTTATTTTTTTTAATGTATCAAGGACAACAATACCCAGCCTCAAAGTATTTTTAAAATTTTATTTTGATAATATTCTATGTTTCCACATGTGCAGACCAAATATTTTAATTTTTCACTGAAAAACCTATGTTTAATAAAACTAAGACATAAAATACATAATAAAAGAAAACCATATTAAAATTATATTCGACGGATAGCTCATTCTGAGTTATATTATTATCTATTTGGGTTTTTTAAGTTTTATGCAATTTTATTTTCAAATTGAGCTTCGAAAGACATTTAAAATAAATAAATAAAGAAATTCTGGGGAGATAGGTGAAAAAGGGTGTTCAGTCGAACATAGGTTCCGCCGAACATTTTAAAGAGGTTCGGTCGAACCTTTTTAAAATAATAAAGCAAATTATTTTAAAGGAGTTCATTCGAACCACACAAAATTGGTTCGGCTGAACCCCCTCAGTATACATCTGAAAGTCAAACAACTTTTCCAGGGTTTGTTTGCATTTTTCTGAGCTCCTATGTAAACGACGGAGACCTTCATGCTTCCGAGCTTGTCAGCTGAAAAAAGACATTTCACAGGTAAAAAAATGATGAATATTTTGATAATGTTTTTTATTGTTGGATTTATTTTTACTGTTGTAAGTTTTTTCAAGTTTTTTAAGTTTTTTAAGTTTTTTAAGTTTTTTCAAGTTTTTGTGATAGACTTTTTGCATTTTGGAGGAAAATTTGTTGTTAATTTAAATCAATCATTTATATTTTGAAGAAGAAAATGGGACAAAAAGCAAAAAGAATAAACAAAGCTCAACGAAAATTTTCAAAAGATAAAGAAGAAAATAAATGCAAACAAAACTTGACAAATTATCATAGAAGGAAACAAGGTACGTGTTTATTTATTCTCTTTCTCGTCAAATATGGGTAAATTTATTTAGTTACAATTTAGTGGTTTTATCATATGTTTTATCTAGCAACAAGGAAAAATGCATCAAATAATTGATATATAAGAAATTTGAAGGTTCCTCATTTCAATTTTTGGAAATGAAAACTCAAATGCACATCATCAATGAGTTCTATAAAACTAAAATCTGCAAGTTATCACTACACTTTATGAATCCTTATACTAAATATTTTACTATTTTTGATCTACAATATATTCTCTTTATTTGTATTTTTTTGTGGCACCCAATTTTGCATCTATCTATGTTTATGTCCTTCTTTAAATTATTATATTTATTTTATCCAATTGTGCATCATCAATTATATAGATATGGTAGAAACACCATCTTTCACCAGTATTTCCTCCTCTATTTTGGTATCTCCCTTTGTATCAATACATGAAAATCAATAGTAGGGAAATCATTATGTATAACCAAATTGGATAAAAGAAGATGACACAAGATAACTCAACAAAAGAGAATTTCTAAACTCATCTAAAAAACCAAAATAGTGATAATTAGTTGAGAAGGTGGGGATAGCTCAAACACCCCACAAACAAACAAAAATTGGAAAAAATTATAAGTATTATAATAAATAGAATCATATTAGTTATCAATAACTATTTTTGGATTAGGATAGATTTAACAACAAGTATGATGAATATACACATAAAAAATACATTAACAAAATAAGTTTATATGCGAGGAACATATAATGTAGAAGTATGTATCTAAAATAATATTTTCTAAATTTTCTAACATATAATCTAACATAGAATTAGAATATTCTTCATAAAAATGAAATAATTCATAAAGAAATAAACATATTGATAGTAAAAAGAAAAATTTATTGAATTTGATTACCGAAATAAAAAGTTGAAAGTTTTAACTAACTTTATTCCTAGATAAGATTAATAACACAAAAATACTATCCAAAATAGATAAATCAACAAGTGTAAATGGTCTTATCTAAATTGGTTTCAGCTATATAAACTATGCAAGCTTATTTTTCCTAATAAAAAAGTTACTATGTTTTTATTAAACAAAATATTAAAAATGGGATTTAATTATAAACAAAGAAAAACCTAGAATGAGAGTTGAGAAATAGATATCTTGAATCATGTGATAGGAATCTAGAATATGAATCAATAGAAGATAATAAAAATTAAATCTTGTTTCCTAGATGGTAGCATGACTACATTAAGGTCTATATGACTACATAGATTTTTGTCAAGTACATAAAAAATACCAGTTTATACAAAAAATTGAAAGTCTATAAAATAAGAATAAAATACACAACCAATAACAAGAAACTAAATAGTAGAATAACACATAAATTTTGTAAAATAAATTAAATGATATAAAATGATCATAATGTTATTTAAACTGAGCTCTAAGAAAATACAATTATGATAGATAGGAAAAGACACAACCTTCATATAAAGAGATTTCCAAGAATACATATAGCTAGTGCCACAAAGGGAAAGGGGTGAATTTTGGTTATCTTACCAATATTGTCAAATCCCTAATTTGGTATTTTTACCTCCACAAATAATCAAAATAAAAATACATTATATTAATATGGTTGCACTCTTATCCTATGTGCATCTAGAACTAAGATGAGTACAACATAAAAAATATATATAATCTATAGCAATAAGTGTATCCCTTAGATATATGAAAAAAGAAAATTTGAGAAGATGGATCAACAAGAATTTCCAAGAGAGATATTAATCTACAAGAAGAAATATGAAAATTTGTGATTATGATATTTTCTTAGGTAGCTTCCTCAATGAATATAGCCATCTAAATATGTCATCTTCTTCTACATCTCTTTCTTTTGCTATCTTATCATAATCTTAATCTATATTCATATTCAAAGATATACGCACTATCTAGCCCTCCATGCATAAAATGTTAATTCTTATTTTTGGGAGTCAAAGATTTCATTACATTCTACATGAACCAATTTGAGATTAAAAAAAAATTAAAAGCACCAAAGAGTCATTTTGAATCTCAAACATCGCAAAATTTATTTTTCCTTTAAACCCAATAGGTTGACCTTTATATTAGATACCATTTGCTAATGAAATTTTGGATCTTCTCTCTCATCTAGTACTATATCATAGGGAGTATCATGAAAATTTGGTTTCCCAAGCTCCTCCCAATTTATTTTAAGAATAATTTTAACATCTACTCCCAATTAATATATTTTTCATCCATAAAAATGAGTTCTATATGATTGTGCCCATTTAAAAATATTAAGATGTGAAAGAGATGCATTTTGTTGTAACTATCACGTTCTTAGAATTAATGTCTATTCTAACATGTTCCAAGCCAAAAATTAAATTATGAGTGTTGAAATTTATATATATTTGTTGTTTTATAACTTGAAAATTAGATTTTGTTCAGTATTAATAGATAGGGATTGAAGGTTGAGACAAAAATCCTAACGATCTCTCATAATGGGATACCTTATCTAGAAGAAAAATAAAATATTTAAATTTACTAGATCTTGACTATCTACTTAGGTACAAAAAGGCTCATAGACTTACCACACTATCTAAGATTTTTGTCACGGTTTTCTATCTTCTTTTTTCAGTTTTTTTTTCCTATTTCCTTTATTTCTAGATTAGAGTTCTTTTTGTTTGTGCTACTAATCTGTTTGTTTTAGCATGTGTCTAGTTGGAACTAGCTAAATGTTATTTTAATTGTTTTTTTTCTTTACAACTTGCATTTTACATGCATTGGTTAAAAAAGAACAGACATGCAAATGCATATGGGATAAAAAGAACAACACACTTTGTTTTTCATTGGGTTTAAAATTAACTCTTAGATAGAAAACACTAAAAATAGTTAAAATTAACCCCTTTTCTTGACAAACACTACAAATGGATAAAATGAACCTTGTGCATTCTATGTTTTTTCACATTTTGATTTTGGTTTAAAAAGAACACCATGCGAGTGTGATCTGAAATATTCATGTGCTCTCTCTTTATTTTTAATCAAAGATCAATTGAACTATGAATATTTTGGTTCTCTTTTGTTAAGCCTTAGATCTTGGGCCTACTTTGGTGGGAAAAAGACCTCACCCCAAAGTAACTCAAACCGGGAATGCGCTAAAGCCAAGCCACACCCAATCAGTATATAAATTTGAATGTTAAGGAATGCTTAGCATTACAGAACTTCCCACGGACAAGAAATTGACTCCCCAGTACCCTTGTGGTGCGTTGAAACCTACAGAGCCTAACCTCTATAGACTGGGATGATAATCCCTCTCGCGTGGCCTTCTAAACGGGTGCCCAAAATAAATCCTTTATTTTAGAATACCACAAACCTTCTATTCTTTGGTGCAGCAATGATTGTTGCCAAGGCACCCACACCTATGCAGTTCTTAGTAGAAATGATCAATTTGTCATGGGAGTTTCATGGAGATTGGAACCTTGGTTTCCCTGAGAAATGAGTGCAATGTAAGGGGGAGCCTGTGGGGCTAAGCTTTTGAAATTCATTCACTAAGGCTATGCGGTTCGTGGGATCCATAAGAATACTGTCCTTGTAGCCTTAGGATTATTTTTTTGTAAATTTCTTCTATGTGGTTGATTTTCAATCTTTGCAACACCACGTGTTTGCCAACTATTTTAAGACAACATGAACAAATGAACATCATCCTCCAAATCTAATCAACATAGTCAAACTAAAATAAATTCCTTGCAATCTACTTGAAATTTTGTCAAATCACTTCCTACAACGCATTTTCCATCATGAACCGCATTTGTCAAATCAAGTGCTCAATTTTGCACACTTTGGGATAGGAAAAATTTCCTTGCTTTATCAAACCATTGTCTCAAAAATTAAATTGTCATTGGACCAAATCAAACAAGTCCCTAGTCATTATCCTCTTGTGAGCTATTTCCAACTCATAAGTCTAGTGTGGAAATCTCACCTTGTCATTTTGTCATCTTGTCCTCCAAACCAGTATTTTGACAATCCAAATTGAGAAATTGGCCAAACTTTGATCGGTTAGTAAGCCTTGCCTAGGAATAATTTGACATAAGGCTCTCATTTTTCATTTTACCACTTCACATTTGACATTCCTTTTATCCTCATTACCACTTTGCATAGTCTTAGTCTCATTTCATCCACCACCATGTCTTCAGGTCACTATGACATACTTTCTAGTCAAATTGAATGCCAATTTATTAGTGATGGTCAAGCACAACTGGCTAGGGACTTCAGAACACTATACATCCAATCCAAGAGTCTTGGTCCTCTATCCATCTACTATCAAGAGTTCCCTAACACCACCCATGACACTAAGTCACAAAAACCTTCCATTAGTCATACCCACCCTAACCTTGACAAGGGAAACCAACCATCCACATCATATCCTAGAGTCCTTCATTCATGTCATATCCTAGTCCTCCAATCATGTCATATCCTAATCCTCTATCCACATCATATCCTATTCCTCCATCCATGTCATATCCTTGCATCGTAGCCAAATTTGGACCTAGAGTTGCATTTGACCTCTTGCATTCTTAACTTATCACATCATATCATACCATTTTCATATATCCCATCTTAGAATCATATCCTTTTCATTGCATCCTAGTCCTTACATATTCCTACTCTTGCATACATAGATCATATCACATAGTCCTTGTATACATATATACCATTTCACCTAGTTCTTGCATGTACAACCCCTTGCATATATCAAGATCATATCGTGCCTAAGTTCCAAGTTGGATACATTCCATGAATTTAGTCCTTTGCATATATTCATCATTGATCAATTAGAACCCTTAGCTCTTGCACAAGTTCCACTACTCTTCATAGGTCTCAAAACCAATCCATTTTTTATCTATCGCCCAAATCACTTAAGGTTTATCATGGAATTTCAAGTTAGGGAAAATACCATTATCCTTGCTTGTGATGCAGGAGCATCCAGTGGTGTAAGGGCAATCCTACATCACCCAAAAATATATTTACTTTCATTTAGATTTTTTTTTGTAGATGTTTTTTCATTTCTGGATACCCTTTTCGTCGAAGAAGAATTCCCAACTTTCAGAACTGCTTTTTTGCTTTTTCTGCTCAACTGCTATTTTTAGCAGGTATGAATTTGAAGGCGTGAGGAGACAAAAATTTAAGGGAAGCTTCAGGACATAATAATAAACACTTTGGTGAAAGAATCAAATCAAGAGCATTTCCGGTTCAAAAGTTATTCAAGTTTCAATTTCTGCTTTTTGCCTTATGAAATCTTCGGAGCTAATTTTGAGGTACTTAGAGGCTCCGGATGGGCCTGAAAAATTGGCGGAATACGAAAGTGGTTAGCCTTTAGGCCCCACTTTCCGGCAAGAGATCTTCGCGAGAGCTTTCCGAAAAGGTATTATCATTGAAGATCTGACGGTTAGATCTTGAGTTAGGGCTTCCGAAAGTTGGTGCATAATTTGAATCCCGTTTTTGGCTCCAAACAAAGAAACGGGCTATTTATGGGCGAGTTACTGTTTCTTTTAGGTAGTTTTTGGGGAAAGAAGATCGCATGCTACGAATAGGGGAATTTCTGTAGCTTCTTTCTATAATTTGCATGTATTGCAAAACTGGAGGATTTGAGATCCTCTGGATGTAGGAATTTCATACTTTGAAAATAATAAGATTTGTTAGTTTTCTGTGTGATTTTCTGTGTCTCGGGTTGCACCCTTATCAGCTTGTCTAGGTAAATCCTTTTGGATTCCATCATCTCCTTCATACCCTCTCTTGATCATTGGTCCCTTGTGTTTATCCATCATAACACAAGTCAAGCCTTGCATCGTAACCAAATTTGGACCTAGAGTTGCATTTGACCTCTTGCTTTCTTAACTTATCACATCATATCATACCATTTTCATATATCCCATCTTATAATCATATCTTTTCATTGCATCCTAGTCCTTAAATATTCCTACTCTTGCATATGTAGATCATATCACATAGTCCTTGTATACATATATATCATTTGACCTAGTTCTTGCATGTACAACCCCTTGCATATATCAAGATCATATTGTGCCTAAGTTCCAAGTTGCATACATTCCATGAATTTAGTCCTTTGCATATTCATCATTGATCAAATATAACCCTTAGCTCTTACACGAGTTCCACTACTCTTCATAGGTCTCAAAACCAATCCATTTTTAATCTATCGCCCACATCACTTAAGGTTTATCATGGACTTTCAAGTTAGGGAAAATACCATTATCCCTTCTTGTCTAGGGAAATCCTTTTGGAGTCCATCATCTCTTGCATACCCTCTCTTGATCATTGGTCCCTTGTGTTTATCCATCATAACACAAGTCAAGCCTTGCATCGTAACCAAATTTGGACCTAGAGTTGCATTTGACCTCTTGTGTTCTTAACTTATCACATCATATCATACCATTTTCATATATCCCATCTTATAATCATATCCTTTTCATTGCATCCTAGTCCTTAAATATTCCTACTCTTGCATGCATATATCATATCACATAGTCCTTGTATACATATATATCATTTGACCTAGTTCTTGCATGTACAACCCCTTGCATATATCAAGATCATATCGTGCCTAAGTTCCAAGTTGCATACATTCCATGAATTTAGTCCTTTGCATATTCATCATTGATCAAATAGAACCCTTAGCTCTTACACGAGTTCCACTACTCTTCATAGGTCTCAAAACCAATCCATTTTTTATCTATCGCCCACATCACTTAAGGTCCATCATGGAATTTCAAGTTAGGGAAAATACCATTATCCTTGCTTGACTAGGGAAATCCATATGGAGTCCATCATCTCTTGCATACCCTCTCTTGATCATCGGTCCCTTGTGTTTATCCATCATAACATAAGTCAAGCCTTGCATCGTAACCAAATTTGGACCTAGAGTTGCATTTGACCTCTTGCATTCTTAACTTATCACATCATATCATACCATTTTCATATATTCCATCTTAGAATCATATCCTTTTCATTGCATCCTAGTCCTTAAATATTCCTACTCTTGCATACATAGATCATATCACATAGTCCTTGTATACATATATCATTTGACCTAGTTCTTGCATGTACAACCCCTTGCATATATCAAGATCATATCGTGCCTAAGTTCCAAGTTGCATACATTCCATGAATTTAGTCCTTTGCATATTCATCATTGATCAAATAGAAGCCTTAGCTCTTGCACGAGTTCCACTACTCTTCATAGGTCCCAAAACCAATCCATTTTTTATCTATCGCCCACATCACTTAAGGTTTATCATGGAATTTCAAGTTAGGGAAAATACCATTATCCTTGCTTGTCTAGGGAAATCCTTTTGGAGTCCATCATCTCCTGCATACCCTCTCTTGATCATTGGTCCCTTGTGTTTATCTATCATAACACAATTCAAGCCTTGCATCGTAACCAAATTTGGACCTAGAGTTGAATTTGACCTCTTGCATTCTTAGCTTATCACATCATATATCATACCATTTTCATATATCCCATCTTTGAATCATATCCTTTTCAAATGCATTTTTTCCATGAAATTCTTAAGTTCAAGAATCTTTAATTTCATTTGATTTCATATGTTCAACTCCACTTATATATCATCATCTCTCACTTTCTTTGCACAATATTTTGTGACATGTACAAATGGCTCAACAAGCAGGAATTTCTCAAGCAGAAGTTGAGCCCAATCTAGATATTGGACCAAATGAATCAGTTGAAGAACACATGGACCTTGAAGATAGGGAGGAGGCCCAAGTTCAAACAATGCATGTTGGAGAGGGGTCAGGATCACTTCCTTCTACACCAATGGATGAGCATATAAAAGTAGCTGAAACAGTGGGGAAACAAATTTCTTATAGAAATTTAGATCATTTACTTGAAATGGATATGGAGAAACTGAAATGTTATGCCGAACAACCTAAAAATACAAGAGGTCAATGACTAAATCTCTAAATAGAATAATCCATGATCATTTCAATCATCTTGAAACACTTGAGAAAACCCAATTGTTATCACGTTTACTTCTTTGTGATGAGTTGAAAGAGTCATTACAATTGTTGGGTGTACATTCTACATCAAATAAGAGGAACACATGAGACTGCAAAAAGATATTGTTGAAAATGTGAAAAGGTTTAGATTCCATTGGGGAAGGATCTCGATCAGTGGATAGAACCATTGCAAGAAAGGTGATTTTGACATCTATTTTAAATAAAGAAATATCTAGAAAAAGAAAAATGTCAGCACTTTCCACTGAATTTGGTTATAGTAGGACCACACTAATAAAATATGAGAAAAAGAGAGGTTTTAGATGATAGTTCTAAAGGCAATTGGGAAATTATGTGTAGAGCTCCCCATTCTGATAGGATTGAAGATGTTGTTAGGAACTTGATCTCAAGTTTTTGGAATGATCAGACCAGTCTGTCATCAAATACTAGAGATGTTATGAGGTGCAATATTGGACTTGGTATTTATGAAGAACATATTAAACATTGGCTAGACATAACACAACTTGAGATGTATATGAACTTTTGTAATATGTATCCTCATATAAACATTGGGAAAACAATGTTTGAAAGGTTAAAGCCATACTATGTGAAGATAAACAAGTTTTTTGAAACTTGTTGTTGTCATTATCACATTGAATTTGATCTCTACTATCAGCTGTTTTGAAAGATGAGAGAAGAAAGATATGGTTTTCAAAAGGCACCTCCTAAACAGGTAAGTTTGTTCATAAAGGATCTATTATGTGATCATGAAAATGGACTTCAAATAAAATGCATAAAAGGACTCTATGAAACATGTGGAAATTTGGCTAACTTTCCTTCAACAAATGGAAATGTTGACCTAACAAAGACAGTAAATTGAGAAAGTTACAAGTATGTAATGTTTCAAACAAATTTTGGGAAAGAATCCACAAGGTTAAACTATGTAGAAGAGGAGATACCTATTGGAAAATTTATGGAATATTTTCAAAAATTGATACAACCATACATACAACATTCCTTTTATGCTAAGTGGAAAGCACATAAATTTCAAACATTAAGAGATACTTTCCCACTTGGAACAGTTCTATCAGTAGTTGACTTTGCAGAAAATTACTCTTTTGTACATCAAAAAGAGATTCAATCAGAATATTACTTTTCAAAGTAGGTCACTATTATGGTTCATGTGTGTTATTGACATGCACAATTGGAATTGGATGGTGTTGAGAATACAAATGAACAATGAGCCACCAATAAAGAATATCATTTTTATATTAGTGATGATAAAGAGCATGACACACTTTTTGTACAACATTGTTTTACAAAATGTTTTTTGAGAATTTGAGAAGTAGGAGTGTAAAATTTGAAAAAAAAATTGTATGGTCAAATGGATGTTCAACACAATTCAAATCATCATGGCCATTTAATGCACTTTCTAGATATCATAAAATTTACAACATACCACATGTTTGGAGTTTCTTTGAGAGTGGGCATGGAAAGGGTGAGCATGATGGCGCAAGAGCTTGCATCAAACATGCTTTAAGAAAACATCAAATGAGTTATTCAAAAGATCATATAGATGATGAACATGATGTTGTTGAATGGTGCAAGAAACACTTTTCATCAAATGAGGTCGGTACATCTTCAAGAACAAACTGAAACATTCCACATAGAGTGTTTTGGGAGATATCAAGTACGTATAAATTACATTTAAAATAAATAAATTTATTTAAATTTAAAATTTACACACATATATATATACACACATGTTCAAGTTCACATAAGATTTTTGCAATTACATTTATCTAGGTTTGGATAGAAGATCGATGCATGGATGCAAAAGGGTAGAAAAAACAAGATCTTTGCATTGTGTTATGAGTTTAGATAGTCACCTTGGATGGACATTATACACGAGGGATTACTCTTGTTTCTACATCGAGTGCATTGCGGGAAACTCTCATGCATGCAACAATGAAGAACTTGAATATGTTAGTAAATGGGATATGGTGCCACTATTTGTTTCAGACAAATACGATGAAAATGAGGATGAAATATTTCAAGACATTCCTTTGATTTCAATTGATTATGACCATATTTCAGGATTGGTTAGAAAAGATACATGTGTAAGTTTTCAATAATTTAAATATTATATAAATTTAATGGTCTTTAACTTGTCTAGAGATAATTCTATATTTTTTAGAATTTTATTGTGTAAATTTGGTGTACAGGAGATGTTTTGCAGTTATAGTAGAGCCTGGAAACATAGAAGGTGTTAGCTATTATTTATTGCGTTGCACATAAGAGAGGAATAAGCTAACACGCCCTGAAACAAATGATGGAATGTTATTTCCCACACGTGAGTTTGAATTTAAAATTATATATATATATACATTGTGTACATGTGTACATTACCTTAAAAACATTAAATATATATTGTACAAACCTTGAGCACGCAAATGTTGTACACATGCACATGTATTACCTCAGGTTAATGTTTATCATGCAGGTTCTATTATTGTGCAAGGGATATATCTAAAACAAGTCAAAGTTGTTCAACATGGGATTCATTTTGTGGACTATCAAGTTGATAACAAGGTATATCAATATAGTCACCTTATAATTGATATCGTCCTACATCTTCATGTAGTTCCACATGCACATGGACAAAAAAAATGGAGACTAGATAGTGATGACCATCAAAAAAATTTACATGTTATTCAAGAGCAGGTTGAACCAGAATTTTTGAGTTAGATTATATCCATGATTTTCAAGTTAAATTGTACATGTACATACATGTTCAAGACGAGAACTTATAGTAACTTTTTTCTGGATTGTTTTAGTTACTTATAATATATGTTGATGACAAGTGTTTTAAATTTGGTTGGACACAAATTAGGCGTTGAAATACATTTGAGAACCTTAAATTGAGTAGATATTTCCAATTATATATTTGTTCCATAGAATTCAAGTACTTGTTATGTACATAATGTGCAAACCTTGTCATCAAAAAAATTCATTGGAAGAGTGATGGTGGGAGTAGAAGAAAATTTAGTGTTAGTTTCAATGATCCCCCAAATCTAGCATCTCAACAAAAAAGATGATTGGCACACAAGGAGATGTTATGACCACATCTCAAGATGTTTCTTCTCCTATACATCCAAGAAAAATCATTGATTCATTAGTCCATGTCTTCTATATATATAAAGTGAATGTTGTCTCAATCTTCTTTTTTGTTGTAGAAAAAGAAACTTAACATATTAAAATTTGTGTCTTGTAGAATGTTGTACCAAACAAAAAATCCCAAAACTGTCTAGTATGGTGTGCTTCATGTTAATTCAAAACCCATAGTGTGTGTGAAAGAATTATATATATTAAATTAGGGAAGATTGATCTCAAATTCATTCTCTCATAGTATCCACCTAGGTCAAAGACCTTGAGAAGTGATGGGAACTTCTCTTTGTGTCTATTGGTTGTCCCATCTTAGACCCACTAATAAAATCAAATGTCTTATTGAATACTAGGGATTCCTCTTGTTTATTATTTTATTATAAGTTATTACATGCATTGGATACATTTTAACCTCAATCCTACATAATTTGGTGCATAAAATATGCTACTATATTAAGATAAAGTTGATCTTCACATGTCAACATAACTAAGTATTCAAAAACAATCAATCACATTTTTCACCTAATTTTACTTTTCTTAAATCCTTTTCTACATTCCTCCTCTTCTTTTCTTCCATCATCTTCTATATTTCATATGAAATTTTCCTCATAATTCTTCTTTTGAGAGATAACTTGTGAATTTTTTACACAAATAATCTCTTGAGTCCAATCATCTTGTAAGACACTAAAATAATTTTGTCGAACCACTATTACTATTTTATCATATGTACCATAATTAAGATCCATTATTCATTATCATCCATTAATACTTTATTACAATTTAGTGAATTAATTCCTATTATTTATTTAAAGTTAATTAATTTCCCGTATTTAATAAATATATTAAATTCATATTTTCCATCTCGTATCCATCAAATAATTACTTATTTTATCAAACTCCACCTCAAATGCACACATTATCCATTTAAATAAAGAATTAGAATTTCTAGTTCCATCTCATTTAGTTAACTAATAAATCAAGATTAATTAACTCATTAATCTTGAATTAGTCCACTCACTGTTCTATTCAGTTCACTTCCTCATGCAATCAATCAACTAATCCATGGAATCAACTAACTCTTTCATACACTTAGTTAACTATTTTATGAAAATATTAGACTCTTCCTAACTCACAATCAATCTTGTTCACTCACTCACCAATTCACTTAACTCAATAATCATTAATTAAAATTTTAAATAAGTCTTTTCTCCATGATTTCCACTTCTCTTCATTAACTCCAAAATTAATGGAGTTACTCAAGATTCAATATCAAGTCTAGATCATCCATTCATCCTTTCAAAAACCTATAAATGCATCCTCAACATATTATCTTCAACATTGATCATTAATATAAAATCATGTTATTAATTTTATCATCCAAAAATGGTAATATTGTGCTAGTATAATGAGAACATGCATATCATTGTTATCTTGAGCACAATCATGCAATGCTCAATTGAAGGTTTTCTTGAGTTAGTTAGGATTTTAGATTTTTTCTTTAATGCCAAAAGTTATAATTTAATGCTTATATGAGTATATGGTTCTATTTTTATATGATTAAATTATTATATTTTTAAAATATTATATGCCTACATGTTGAGATTATATTTAATCCCCATGTACTATTGTTTCTCTTTTCTAGAAATTCCTATATCCTATGAATGCAACCAATTTTTGAGAGGGAATATTCTATCACTAAGGTTTTCCTAGTTAGATCTATAAATAGTTGCAAGTGCTTATAGAGGTCCATCTTATGAAAAAATATACATAGAAGGAAAAAATTCAGAATCATATATATCCAAGGCATGTGTGTGCAAAATATTTATTGTGATCAACATGTGAATGAACTTAATTATAAAGTGGTATTCATTTCCTAAAATTCTACTCTAGAGAGATCAAATGTATATATCATATAGGGAAATGTAAGTTGTAAGAGATCATCAAATAAGCAAATGTATGTATATTGAATATAAGAAAATGTATACATATATCATATAAAAATTTCAATACTGATCAATGTATAAACATGTAACATGTTATAAGCAAAGTGTCAAATGTATGTATATCATAAAAGAAAATGTAAGTTAGAGATCATCAAATGTGGAATACTAAAGATCATCATATAAGGAAATGTTGAATACTAAAAATCATCATATATAGCAAATGTAAGTTAGAGATAATGAAATGTCAAATACTAGAAGGATCATCATATAAGAAAATACATGTAGTAACGATCATAAATCTAATGCAGGGCCTAATACGAATTTCGACTCCTAGTCGAACGACCATTTGAATGAGAATGATCCTACTCTGATGGATGTGTTGAGCCTTGCAAATAAAATGGTGTACAAAATATGTTAAATACATATAATTTATATTAAATATGTATCTAGATCTATGCATACATATCCATGTACATATACACATGTATATATAAAAATTTAAAACTCACATGTCCACTAGCATCAGATTCATCCACAGAGTCACGTCGATGTGCACGATCTAAAACAAGGCTAGGAGTGACATAAGGTATGTCCACCTACAAATATATAAATTCATATATATATCAGTACATGAATATCTAGTTACTAAAACAAATTTAAAAATAATTATAAAGGAATTGAAACATGCACATGCACACATACATGCACATCATCTGATATCAGATGACCTGAGTCCTCTAAAATGGCTGCCTCCACCATATCAACTATATGATCAAGCGACGAATCAATATTTGCATCCCTCTAATCTATCTCATGGTGTTCCAACAATGATGAGTGGAGAGGACTATGTAGGTGAGATGGCATCAATGATAATGAATAGGCACCAGCCAACATCTCAGTAAAATCCATAGTCTGTGCATCTATCAAATGATCAGATGGTGGATCCTGACGTGCACTAGTGCTGGGTTGAGAGTGATGGGATCCTAGAAGTGAACGACCTCCACATGCCAAATTATCTCTAACATGCTCTATATCGATCCCATAGTCTAATGCAATGAAGGCATATACCTCCAAGAGTTCCTTAGCCAAACAATGTAGAGTCCTATGTGCCATATCTCTTGTAAGTGCCTCAAGCTCTGTGGGAGTAGGGATGCATGCTACTATGAAAGGATCCATGGTGGTCCACTATGTTGAATATGGCATGGGTCGAGGACGTCTAGACATCAAATACTGACCTACACGATTAGTAGATATCCTAGTGGTGGTAGCTAAAATATCACCTACAGTATCAATTGCTTCCTTTTGGGAAGCAACAACAACCTCATCTACTATGGGGCCTAGAGCTGGGGTGAGAGCAGGAGACCTCTCACTAGCCAATACCCTAAACACTGGGGTTAGTCTATCTGCTCGATGATAAGTGGGTCTGTCAACAATCCTGGCACGCCCCTGACCAACATATGGTGGAATGTCCAGGTAGTTGACTTTGAGGCCCAAAAGGACCTCGACATACAACTGCTGAACAAAATATAATGGAATCTGCTCATTGTTTGGGTATTGACCATGTGCTATGAGAAATCGTGGGTAGATCAATGAGGCCATAGCACAATCGACACATCTAGTGACTTGGTATCCCCTAACCTTACGTGCACTTTGATAAAATGGAAAACAATTGGTTTTTATCATTTATTTGGTTACACTATCCTATATTTGTTTAAGGGGAACCTCACAATGTACTTCTTCCTGCATGCAGGAAAGAATAACTGCTACTCTATCTGGAGAAAATGCACTAGTCCTCTCAAGTTCATCTCTTAGATTTTCAAGACTATGCAATATTGACATGCATGGTTCAGAATGTATCCCTGGGTTTTGACTTTGCGCTAATGAGTCTTTCAATTTATTAATCTCATTAGTGGTATTTGCAAACAAATATTCTAGAGGTGGAACATATTCATTATCCATGTTATGTATGTATGTATGTGTACCTAAAGGAGCAATGAGACCTTAGTTTAAATAATATATCTAGATATAAGGAATAGAAATCTAAAACAATTCTAATAATCCATCTACTCATCAATAATATTTCCATACCATTAACAAAAAACATATTCAACATCTATCATATTTTTTAATAATCAAAGCATTCACATTACTAGATTGCACAAAAAACATAATCTAAAACAATTCTAAAATTTAAATTTACAAGTGTGCGTGTGCACTCTAGTACAAAATGTGTCATTAAAGACAGATTAAAAAACATTGATAAAGGTTGCATCTAAGATTTATTTCCTACAACTAGTAATAAAGGGAAAACATCATTACTTAACATTGGTGATCATGTAAAATCAATTTAGTCATTATTGAAGGAACAAATAAGAGAAGAAAATGAGACAAATGATAAGCTTGTAAATATGATTTCTAAACTATGGAAGGACAACATTAGTGCTTCCCAAAAAAATCTACTTCATGAAAATATAATCGTTTGAAATTGGATGGAAGAATCTTAATGCTTAAATCTATGATCTAATACATTCTAATCTATATGATGTCATGTTTATTGATCCTCTTGAAGATCTCTCAAGATTTAGATAAAACAATAAAGAAATTATTATGGGGTGGTTCGAATCAAAGTAAGTGTATTCCTCTTATTAAATGGGACACTATATGTCTTCCCAAAGGTCTTGATGGCTCATGAACTAAAGTCTTATCAAAATGGAAATAAATGATTAATTACCTATTTAGAATTATATGAATGTAAATATATCATAGAAGATATCTAGGGTGGTTATATGCTTAATTATTTGAACCATGTGGATTATCCAAGTTGCTTATAGTGGACTTGGAATAATTTTGATTTGGCTCCCATTCCACATAAAATCAAAAGGATTTTAAAACATGGATGAATTTCATTAGAAAAAAAATTATATACCACATAGGACAATTATTTAATATTATATAAACTATTTAGCCATAATAAAAATAAAAATGTTGAACATGAAAGGGAAAATGTTGCAAAATGTTATGAAACACATATTGAAAAGAGTAACATCATAGAAAAATAAGAATTCAAATTTAGAAATATTTTTGAATAATGTAGAAATGAACCCCATGATATTAAAATTGTACGCCATGATCCAATTGTTGATAATATTAATAAAATTGATAACACACATAAAAAAATGAAATTCATTGTATCTCAAAGTTACTTAAGAAAAGAGAGGACCTTTCTGAATAAGAATGATATCCCATATTCAAAATTTTCTAATGAGCTTGATAAAATTGTAATAATTCTGGAACCCAAAAATGGCTACTTAAAATTGATGAGAACATAAGATAAAGTCTTAAATTAAAGAGATCATCATGAACCATTCAATTTTGAGCTTCAAAATTTTTAAATGAATACTTTTGTAAAATTACTAAAGTTGTAAAAAATAAGACCCTTACAAAATAAATTAAATATTTAGGTAGTCAAAATTTCTAATTAAAATAATTTGGTTTTTTTAATTCTCTCAATTCTATTAGGATTACTAGTAAGTAGAAAGATAAAAGAGTTACTTGTAGAGTAATAAAAACCTCAATAGTAAGAAATAAATTAAGAAAGGTTTGATTAATGAGGCAAACTCATCTTCACTTAAGCATAAATTGTAAAATATTGTGAAAAGCACTAGCAATAAGATCAAGACTAGATAGTCCTATTGAAAATGATACTTGAGATTTTAATGGTAGGATTCCATGAGTTCATAAAAAGATAATTAGTAACACAAATGATGAAATTGAATGATTTTGGCACTTTAACTCTAGAGTATCACTCAATGTAAATGATGTTTTAAAATAAAAAAATTGGTGATCAAGACCACACACCACATATTAAACATTAATTGGAATGTAGCCAAACAAAATTGTGTAAAATTTCTTGAAAAATATATTCATTTAAAAATATCACAAAGGGAATTTGAATCTTGTAAGCCTTTTTATTGTATGTCTCTTAAAATTTATAATACATATTGTAAATACGACATGTAGTTTTTATCTATCATCAAATATTATGTAATATTAATTATACTTTGTATACTAACCAAATTTTACAAGAGTGTGGTACAATTAAAATACCAAATTTATCCAAGGACTTATTAGATTTATTTTAATGTGTTAGATACAATGAATGTATTTTTTGTAAAAATGTGTTTAAATGAGAAGTGTTTACAATGCGGTGGGTTATCAAATTTTATATCATGTACCCATGATAGAAGAAAAATGATCTGGGAAATAAAATACTTGAGAAAAAGAGATATGAGATAATAAAATACAATTTGAAGAGTGGAGGTGAATATTCTAGATGTGAGTTGGTGTCAAGAGAAGCACTGCTAATTTTATTTCTTTGTGGAGACATATGATATAGTTCTTAAGGTGGCATCTAATATAATTTATATAATTTTAAGTAGTGATTTTTAATCTTCCGATATATTTTTTGTAATAAATGTTAAGTTGTAGTTGATGTCAATTTTATTTTTCTTAACGTTTTTTAATATTCAAATGTAGGTGTTTTGGAGAGTTTAAATATATTGTATACGAGGATTGTGATCAAGAGGTTTAAATAATTTATCTTTCATCATGGATACTTTTAATATAATTTGGATACAATTTAAAAACATCTATTAAATCAACATTTTGAGGAGATATTATATTTTTTATATTTAATTTTTAAAAAGTGTGTTTCTTGGAAATTTTAAAATTTGGTAATGATACCAAAATATCTATGAAATATGTTTGTGAATTAAAATTGTGCTATTGAGGCCTTGATAAATAAATGGTATTATTGTATTATCAATATTTGATGTTTAAAATTTTGGTCAAGCTATATTTGATTGATAAGGTTGTGAGAAGATCTTGCTTATGCTTGAATACAAAAATGGATTGTATACCTTCCTTGTTTAACTCTATTTTCCTTCTTTGTCCATTGGAATTGCATATGGAATTTTTTCATGTGATTTTATGGTTATTTGATTGGTGTGTCCCATCCACTTTGTTTGTGGTTTTCTTATGGGCACTATTGCATTACTATTCAATCAAATCAGGTTATCAAATGGAAAATTTAATATTAAATTCCTTAGGTTGGCTTTCTAGATTGTGTTGGGGAAATCATGCCTCCCAAAAGCTAGTGCATTTTCCTTAGATGAAATTTCACATGAGAATACTTATAGGATATCTAGACAAGTCACACATTTGTCTTCACATATCTATCTCTAAGGTTTCTACTATGCATGTCTACTAAATAATCTTCCAATCACCTATTACTCAACTATTCATATTCTTCTAAGTTCTAGAATTAGCATTGTTGTGAGTTAGAATGGTCTAATTCCCTCTCACAATATCTCTTATCTCTATTTATCAATTGAGAATGTATGCTTATCATTTAATTCCACTTGGGATAGAATATGGAAGGCTAGCCCATTTAAGATGAGTTAGAATTTATGGAAAGAAATAAATTGATGAATGTTTAATGATAGGGACATCCCATTTAATTATTTACAAAATAAAATTGAAATCATCATTTATGAGAATATTTCAATCAAATTTAGAATGGTTTCACATAGAGCAATTGAGTTCACTAGCTAGGACAATAGGATGACAAATAACTAGTTAGGTTTCAGTCTCCTATTGGGTTTCTCCTATTGCTTGAGTAAGGTGAGTATGATGTAAATCAAATGGTTGGAACCTCATTTTGGAAGATAATAAATAAATGTGGATGGGGCTTGCAAAGGTAATTGAACTCCAGTTTGGGTTGCTTCTTTAATAAAAAATGACAAAGGTAATCTCCTTTGAGTTGTATCTAAGATATTCCACCCATCCACACATAATGAGGTTGAGTTATATGACTTATTTGAGGGGATAATATTGTGCCAATATATCATTATAGTTGTGGGTATTGAATGAAAACCCTAAATTCTAATTAATTTTTCTCGTTTAGAAGATCACCAATTTTAGGCTTAGCTCAAAGTTACAAAAAAATATTGTTATTTTTGGATTGTATGAGGCCCTTCTTGATTAGAAAAATATGAAAAGAGGCCAATATACATAGGTGTAACACATGATCCAAAACACACATGATCTATCAAAATGATATGTGAAGTAAGTGAAATATTTTTTTGGATCAATCAAAGTGATATATGTAAATCACTATTTTCAATGTGAAAACATATTCATATTTATATGCTATATTTTTCAACCAACCAAAAAAATTATGAAATAGACTTTACTTCATTACCTAGACCAATTATAGAGTTAAACACTATTGTATAATTGGTGTTTGATCTACCAACTTTGCACTAGATCTAAAGTATATTTCATCTAAATTCTCATCCATCCTAATAAGTTCCATATATATTGAACACCACTCTTTTTATGCATCCTAATTAGCCAATAAAATATATGTGAATTTTAAACTTTTGATGCACAATTATTTGAATATATGTAATATGCTAACCAAATATGATGCTCCTACTACTTCCATATACAATCTAAAATTAACCTTGCACAACTCTCTAGAATAAGTGCATGATCAGCACTAGTTTAAAATAATACCAAGTTTCAAGGTCTTTCTATCTTCCATTGTATTTTTGGTTGGATTAATGAATTTTATATGTACATAAATATTTCAACTTGAGTGGAGTTATAGTATTGTGATTCAATTTCTTAACTACATGAAGTTTTACATTTTCCCTTTTTTTCTCCGAATTCTTCTTAAATCCATACCTTGAATAAATGTTTCATGATCTAATTAAATTGGAAAAGATGATATATCTTCATCTATGGAGTTCAATTTCTTAGTTTCATGAAGTTGTATCATTTATTATATTTTATTTGAATTCTCAACTTCATACTCTTTTGATATTTGAGTCTTTGATTATTTTCTTGGTGTTATGTTGAATTATATACCAATCAAATACAATTATTCAAAATAATCAAAACAAAATTGTTTTCAATTATAAAAAAAAAATTAAAAACATGGAATCAATTATTCAAATTATTAAAAATATAGTATAACAAGAAAGTTAGAGTATATGATGATGGAAAAAATGGGGGTTTTGGAATAGGGTATGGATACCCATCAAAGCATTTAAGAAAAAATGGGGGTTTTCGAACAGGGTATGGATACCCATCAAAGCATTTAAATTCAATAGAAAATTGTTTAACTATGTAATTGGATTTGTTGAAAATGCTTTAGAAACTTTCAAACAAATGCAATTCATGCCACGAATTTTGCACCAAAATGAACTATGGAACAGTGCAACCAACCTGAGAGGATGTATTGGAGGGTGATGGAGGTTACTCGAAGGTGAACATGTTTGTGGGTTGTGTTTTTGCAAGTGCTTCTTCATCGGTTCGCCACACGCACTGCTCTATTCGCTGGCTGCCTCTATCACTGTTCACCGAACTCTATTGGTGAAAATGACAGGGTTTTTTTTTTTAAATCTCTATTAAAGGGGTTCGACCAAACCCTAGTTCGCTCGAACCCCTTTATTTTAATATTTTCGCTCATAAGTCAATGGGGTTCGAGTGAACAGAGGGTTCGGTCGAACCCGGTGGTTCGACCGAACCAATATAATGGTTCAACCAAACCCATTGGTTTAGCCGAACCCCTTCACTTTATGTAGAGGTAGAAAATGACTTTTCCCTTTCTCCACAAAAGTGTTCACCACTTATGTGGGTTCACCCAACTTAATTTAAGTGACTTAAAAAATAAATTTTATTTGGGATTATAGAAAAAGGCATCTATAAGTTTGCACATATCATAAATACCTTGCAAAAACAAATAATTATTTAAATATATTTGATTTAATGACTTCAAAAATTAATTCTAGAGCGAGCTAGGCTTGTTATTTAAAAATACTTTAATTTAGTAAATTGAATAGTTCAAGAGGCTTTCTTATGAAGTAATCTAAATTAAACCGTTGCAATATAAATTATCAAATTAATTTTTTAATGATATGATTACCATGGTGTAAACTTAGGGAGAACCAAATTATATTAACCAAATGGGAAATTTTATAATTTAACGTTAAATTGAAGTGGTCATGAGTTAACAATGTGTTGTTCCCCCGTGAAATTGGAGACAACTAAGTTCTAATTAATGATAACTAAATCAATTAAAGGGAAAGGATAAACTCAAGGATTCAATCTTTTATGATTTGATTAGGCTTGGAACCTCTATTAACCTAACCTAATGTAATGTGTCCTATATTAGTTATTATTTCACTAAGGGGAATGATTAACTTTTGAAAATTAATTGGGTGCAATTTAGTTGTCCCTCTATTAAAGGATTCTAAACTAAACCATAGGTAAGCATATTTTAATCAACCCAAGAAATATGATAATAGAATATTATTCCAAGTAATGGGATGAGTATACATATGTTAATTACATCATGATCAAATCTAAGCAAAAGCTTGTGTGGTTGTTTACTTCCTGACGGTTGGTTTCTGAACGGATTGATGAATTCGTTGGGGTTTGTCATTGCTTTGTGTTTCTTTTGGGATCTTGTTTCGACCATGAAAAATTTGCTCAAAATGGGGTTATGTAGACTATGCCTAAAAACTAATATGACCTATTTCTATGTTTTTTGGATTTTTTGACAATAAATGACGTTTCTAAAATGATTTCTAAAATGACGTTTCTAATATAACGTATGGTAGGACGGACACTATGCAAAAATCTCTAGTAGATTATGACGATAAATGATTCTAAGACGGCTATAACCTACCTACCTATGGGATAAATGCATGTAGCTAGATTGACTGACTGTGACAAACCGGAATATGGATGTTTCCAAAGAAAAGGAAAGTTATCTAGTCTGTGATATGAAATTTGCTAGGAAGTATCTATATGCATGCAACTTAGGATAACCATGACGAAGACATTTACTGCAAATAAGACGTATATGACACCTAATGATGCAAAGTTATTTTTGAGCAAGATTTTAATAGTTTCTATCCAAGATTGATCTTAAGAAACTAAAGGAAATACTAATAGTAATTTTTCGGACTCATCTTGCAGTTTTGGATGCTTTCTGTTGACAGGAAAATGCGGTTCACCTAACAGTTGCAATTCACAATTTGACATATGTGGTTTTTGATAGTGCATGCGGTGTTTATGACAGTTGTAGTTTTTTCTTTGACAAATGCAGTTTACCAAGACACATGCAGTTCAAATTTTGGACAATGTAAACCTAAATTTCCTAACAGACACTTGCGGCTCAAAAACAGACAGATGCGGTTTGCATTCACACATGCGGCTCAGAATGTAACAGTTGTGACTCCTAAAATCCAGACTGTGTATGATGAAAATTTTGACAAACACATGCGGTCTTTCCCCTAATAGATGCATCTCGCTAGGACAGATGCAATGTTTAAACTAACCTATGCGACTCGGTTTTCTGACAATTGAAATTTTTCCCAAAAGTTGTTGACTGACTTTGTTTGTTTGATCAAGATTTTGGCAAATACAGCGAACAGGAAACACAACAATCAATGTATTTTCAGTTTTGTGATGGTAGGACTGTTAAGACTCGAAAGCATTTACAACCTAAGCTTTTAGGACAGTACTTGTTGAATTCTTACTTGGATTTCTCCAGCTACGCACATTTAGGGTGGATGACTAGTAGCTTGACCCCACTGGCTCCCCTCCATGGCACTCACTTATACAGGGCAGCCAAGCTACTATACACATGAAACTCCCATGGCATACATGTCACCTCAACACAAGAACCGTAAATTTGTAAGACGGCTTCATAGGTTTTGCACCTACTATGCCAACAAATAGGTAGGATTTTGGTAACGCTACAACAAGGTTTTTAATAAGGGCATTCCATTCGTGGGACACTATCCAATGTGTGCGAGAGTCCATTATTGTCCATCTCATTGGAATAGTACGCGTGATTCGTGGGCTTTCCCCAAGAATCCACTTTTATATACCGGATGGAAGTCGCTTCGCTTTAGCGTGCTACCTGTCTGAGTCGTCATGGGGTGAATACTTTTTCCCACCAAGATAGGCCCAAGTTCTAGAGTCAATAACCATTTCTCTTACACCCAGGATTGTATGACTACACAAGGGGAGAGGATACTTCGATTATTGCATCGTAAGGGTTTACAAAATTGTGCTTTCACACCAAACAAGGAAGACAATGGTTTTTTTTAATCCAAATGACAATTTTCTATCTATCAAATAGAAAATTCATTTTAAAACCACATGACGATTATCTATCTACAACACAAAAGCTTGTATAAATGAATAAATCAGCATAAAGGCATTAGGTCCTGCATGCAAATTTATTAGTAATTCAATGTTCTTCAGCTTTCATCCTACAGAAAATTCGTGTTTAGTTTTAATTGTCTTCAAAGCTTCATCCCGCAAACACTATGTTATCCCTCCTAAACACAACTGAAACAAACATTAGCGGAAATCCCAATAACCCAAAAAGTGAAAACTTAAAATATGGATGTACGAAAATGATTAAAAAAATTGAAAAAGTTTTACCAGGCAGATGCGGCTTTTAGAGCCATAGATGCGGTTCGACTATTGATAGGCAGATGTGGTTCACAAATTTTGCTAGCAGGCGGATGCGGTTTGTGATGGCCGATGCATTACTATTTTTCACAAATTTCGCTCGCGGATATAGATGCATCATTTTTCTGAACAGATGCGGTGTGCCATCCGGAAAACCTGCAAAAAAGAACGAAAAATAGTGCGGATTTTGAATCGTGTTCACGTCAGGTTCACCAAATGTAACATCCTAAATTGTTCTACAAGCATGACTAGATAAACAAAGTTAAATCCTAATCTAAAATCTAAAATATAACAACAAAGAATCAGGAAATAAACTAAACTAATAAAACCAAAATAATCTCACTGAATATGCATTCATCCCTTCGAATTATCTTGATTGTTCTTCTCCATTTTTCCTTTTCAGTATTCTTGCCCTCAGATTTATGTGTTTGAATGAAAGTATAGTATTGTTGAGTGTCTAAGCAAAATATCGAAGTTGAATCTTTTCTCAAAAGTATGTGATTTCGGGAGGAGGAATAATGATTGTGATAGGCCATTTTATAGATTTTGTGTTTTCGAACAATCGGCTTAGATTGAAAGAGAGATCGATGGATGAGATTGATGAATGCAATGTGATATGAGTTATATCTCAGATAGAACGTGAGTTAGAACACGAGTCAAAACACGAGTTCAGGAAAGACTGCAGAATAGACTGAAGATAGAGACTAAATTAGAACATGAGTTAGAACACAAGTTCTATTTTTAATCTTCGAAAAATAGAAGAAATAGACTTTGTATGCAAAAGCCAAAGTTACAACTCGAAGACTTAATGCATTTGAATGCAAATAGCAGTTAGAACTAGTTAATCGACTAGTTGTGATGGAGAGTTCTCTTGCAGAGATAAACCAGTGTTGAATTTAGAGATAACTGGAGAACTAAAAATAGATCTTGAGTTTGATGGTGAGTGAATGATTTAGATAACTAAATGACAGAGGAATGTGACATAAATAATTAAATAATGAATTAAATGTTAATTTAATTCAATATTTGAAAATATGAGACTTTAATTAAATAAACAAAGTAATTTATTTAATTTGACTTTTGAAAAGGATTAAATGAATAATTAAATAATAAATATTTAATTATAGATAAAAGGGGGTTAAATGAATAATTAAATAAAGATATTTAATTATAGTTGGAAAGGTATGATAAAGGGGTAATTAAATAATAAATTATTTAATTGATAGATAAAGGGGGAAGAATTAATTAGTTAGAGACATAATCAAATAAATATGATTTATTTAATTAATCAAGTTGAATAAAGGTCATTTAATGAATTAATGAATTAATTAAAAAAAGGGTATTTAATTAATAGAGGAAGTATGTGTTAGAAAGGTTAATTAAATAATAAACATTATTTAATCAAGACCGCGGACTATAGAAAATTAAGTCGAATGTGTACTCGCAGGCCTAGACCAATTTTCGGTGTCTACAATTTGCCCCTCTTTGATACAATGTTGTGTCAAAGAAAATATGCCCTGATCGTGCCCCAGCATGAAACAGATTAAGGTATGCCCCCTCGAGAAAATTGACAATTTAAAAAAATCAAGAAATATTCCCGATAAGTCAATTGGATAGTCAGAAATGCTATGGAGTTGACGAAAATGAATTAGGAGGTAAAACGGATGAATACGAGTCGTTGGAAGTTGAAAGGCTAAGCGGCCAATAGAGAAGGGCTAAAGAAATTCCATTTGAACTCACCTATAAATAGGAAATAGGTCAAATTTCAATTCATTTGCACCCGGAGGAGATAGAAAAACTAAGAATTTTCTCTGGTTAACTGATGAAAATGGCACCCATTCCATACACTAGGCATCGAGGATATCCGATCCGGACTTTCAGGCAGCCAACCGACACAGGACCACCAGTATGTACCTGAAAACGAACCCTTGAAAGTTAATTTTTTGCACATTTTTCTAGGCATAGAAAAGTAATTACACAAATGTCGTGCATTGTAAACGACGCATATGTCATTGTATTCGTAGCATCTGACTGCGAAGCGACACATTTGCATAAACACATTAGGGCCAGGTTTGGCAGATTAGGGAATAAATGCATGTGGAGCATTATGCACTGCATGTGTTGTTACGCAACGCATATGCCTTAGGAATAGACGCATGTGATGTATTGCACCGCATATGTATTAAAGAAATGCATATGTAAGTGAGCGGTAGAATGTAGAAAATCAACCGCATGTGATTTTTTGAACCGCATGTGTAGTAGAGGGAAAGGGTTTGTGGAGAATATGTTATTAGTTATTGCTTCTATATGCCTCTATATGTTAATGCTTCTATACGTTATGAGTTATTGCATTTATTAATGATGTTATGGATGTATTTATTTACTTATGCAATGGATGCAATGATCTATATGATGTTTATTTATATGTGATGGTGATATGTACATGCAATGCCTATCATGTAAAGATTTCTGAAATATGCAATGAAGATGGGAATGTTACTATCTATATGTGTGAAATGTAATGCAACTATGTGAAATGCTTATAAAATGTATGTGAATGCAAATGATCTAATATTTTTGTAATGTGTCACAAGACTTTATCATTATGTCGAAGAAGAGAAATGTTAGCATGAAATGAACTTAGAATGTTAGTACGAAATAATTAAAGATGATTGATTGAGAAAATGATATAATGAAGGTTAATCGATTAAGAAAAAGATAGAATCTTCGATATATTACCAAATACGCTATACTTGCTTATTATCATCATTGGGAGGGACATGACACAGATGGATAGTACACACTATGATATGAGATAGACCATAGTGTACAAAGTCATCCACCTGTGAAAAATAGACAGTCGTAGAAAAGGAGTGTCTTAACTCATACCAAGGACAAGATGCCCCAGTCATTTTGCGTCAAGACAAACCATAGACAGCAGACAAATAAAAGATGGGTCATGAGACGTCATTTCTCCTCTAAATCCATGATAGGACATCCTTGAGGAAACTAGGAACATGACTCAAAAAACAATGTTTAAAAAGACAGTTGACAAACAACAACCAAAGAAAAAGAGTCCTGAGACATCATTGCTTCTCTAAATCCTTCAAGGGACATCCTCGAGAAAGCTAGTAATAGGATCTTGCACAAATCGATAAAAAGATAAGACAAAATAAGATATAAAGTCATAAAGCCAAATAAATGTATTTGCCAAAACTTGATCTTGTGGGATTGTTTGATGTTCGATTTTTAACATAGCGTAATGTGAGAGAATGACACACACCGCATAAGACGTTGAGTCTGGTTTCAACTTGGTGACTTCTGTATAAGGCATGACAAAGCCTGGTTTCAGAAAAGATACGTTTCATATAAGATGTTGGAGTCTGATGACGTTTGAAGTGACAAGCCACATGGGACTATGACAATTTGATGACATCTATTGACAAGAAAGACATATCTTGCTAAGACATAGGTTGATCACTTTGATAATGTGTATGAGATTGACTTGATGACAATTTGAGATGTTTTTCCTTGTTGTTTCATGACTTGTTTTGATTCTTTGACTGATAAAAGTGTGTGCGTGTAGACAGTGTATGACATGAGATGATACCCTAAAGTATGATATGCAACTTGTGTGATAGTGATTTTGAATGAACCATATTGGACTGGCCTAGTGTGGTCTCAAGAGCTCATCAATTGATTAGCCTTGCCTACGTTGTACACGCAGAGACCTCGTAGTTCGACATGACCAATGACTTTGAATATACAAAGCATCATGAATTAAATGTGTGTGATACATGACAAACCTAAACTGATAGACCTAATGCCTCAGAGGCACATTGAGTGATGGCCTTGCCTACGTCCCAGTCGTAGAGGCAACGTAGCTCGACTATGTCCATGACTGACTTAACATGACTGACTTGACATGACTAGACTTGACTCTTTTTTTTTTGGATTTTTGAAGTTTTCTATTTTTTTTGAGATTTTTCAAGACATTTTCGATGGTGTGACATTATGTACAAGGTGTTAGGGCATAGAACAAATATTTTCCCCCAGTCGTGAATAAGATTTGGAAGATGGAGTGGGTAATATGGTAGAATGAACGCTAGATGTCAATCATTCCAATGAATGGATAAGACAACCATTTCTTATGAGTGATGGTGAAAAATTCTAACTAGAATGATGGTAGACGGAAGAGCGAGCTTGACTACACATGCCACCTATTTGCTAGGTTTTCACCATGGTACTTATCCATAGCACTACTGAGCAGTTTTCACTATTGGATGGATTTATTTCTCTTTACTTTTTTTATTTTCTCAATTTTTTGGTGTTACAAAGATGCCTGTTTGCCAGGTTTTCATCAAGGTAACCATTTTTTTGTTTTTTCATTTTTATGTATTTTTCCAGATTAAGGCACGGATTCTCAAAGACTTAAGCATAGAACCTCTTTAGATGTAGACTATTGATAGGTGACATAAGCAACTCTCCTTCAGGAGTAGAGAGTTGGTATGCTCCTAATCCAAAGGCTTCTATGACAATGTAGGGCCCCAACCAATTAGACTCAAACTTACTTGGTTTCTCACATTCAGCTTGGTTTTTAGGATTCTCCATTAATACCAAGTCACCAATGTCAAAGTGTCTATTGAGAACCTTCCTATTGTAACTACGACAAAGATGATTCTGATATGCTTGCAAATGATCTAATGCCTTTTGTCTTCGCTCATCCAACAATTCTAGCTCTTGTAACCTAGAGACACGTTACTCTTCATCGTCAATATGACCCTTCAAGGATACCCATAGAGAAGGTATTTCAACCTCAATAGGTAAGATAGCTTCGGACCCAAATACGAGGGAATATGGAGTGGCATCGGTGGGAGTACAGATGCTTGTGCAATAAGCCCATAAGGCAGGATTAAGCTGTAGGTGCCAGTCACGACCAGCGTCATTGATAGTCTTCTTAAGGATTCTAACAATAGTCTTATTAGATGCCTCAGCTTGGCCATTACCTTGGGGATAATATAGTGTGGAGAAATGGTGTTTGATGTGGAATTCCTCACATAAATGGCATACTTCTTGGTTCTTGAATGGGCGGCCATTACCTATGATTATGGATTGGGGGACACCATACTGACAAATGATATAGTTTAGGATAAACTTAGATATTTGTGTGAAGGTTATGTATGTCATGGGAATAGCTTCAGTCCATTTGGTGAAGTATTCAGTAGCGGTGATGATGAATTTGTGGTCATTGGATGATGAAGGGTGTATCTTACCTATGAGGTCGAGTCCCCATTGGGCGAAGGGCCATGGTGAAGTAATTGGATGAAGCTCTTGTGCTGGTGCTCTTATCAAGTCTCCATGTATTTGACATTGTCTACACTTCTTTACAAAGATGTATGAGTCTTTCTCCATAGTAGGCCAATAATAGCCCAGTCTCATTATCTTAAGGGCTAGAGTAGGACCACTCGAATAAGATCCACATATACCCTTGTGTACCGCTCGCAAAGTTGTTTGTGCTTCTTCAACATTGAGATATCTCATAAGGGCATTATCTAAGGTACATCTATATAGGGTTTCTCCGATGATGGTATACTTAGCTGACTTTCGCATGAAGGTTCAACGTTAGTTATTGGAAAATTCTCGAGGTAAGGTTTGGTCAGTGAGGTAATCGAATATGTCTTTATACCAAGGAGACGTAGGACCAATAATGGTACACACTATCACAATATTTGGGACATCATAAGTGGGGACCAAAATTTTTTCAACCAAGAACTCGCACTTAGGCATGTTACTTGGAATATCCATCAAGGAACCCACGGTTGCCATTGCATCTGCAGCTCTATTCTGGACACGTGGTATTTGTTGAAAATTTATGTCATTGAAATACTGTTTGAAACTATCAGCCATTCGCTTGTAAGGTGAAAGCTTCTCATCCTTAGTCTCGTAATCATCATTTACCTATCGGATGACTAGTTGAGAATCACCAAACACATGTAAGCTCTTAATCTACCATTGAACTACCATTTTCAACCCCATCACTAAAGCTTCGTATTCTACTATATTGTTAGTACAAGGGAAAGCTATCCTGAATGATTTAGGAATGGTATCACCTTGAGGTGTAACAAATAAGATACCAGCTCCTGAACCATAGTTTGTATGTGACCCATCAAAGTACAGTTTCCAATTGGTTTTAATGTCAATGTTGAAAAGGAATTCATCAGGAAAATCTACCACTAATGGATGGTCTGCCTTCATAGGTGCATCGACTAGTTGATCTGCAATCACCTATCCTTTTATGGCCTTCCTCTTGACATACTGAATGTCATACTCGCTAAGTATCATGACCCATTTATCCAATCGACCTATTAAAGTTGCCTTACTTAGGAGGTATTTAAGTGGATCAATCTTTGCAATTAACCTTGTTTGTCGATTGAACATATAGTGCCGCAGTTTTTGGGTAGCAAAAACTACCGCAAGGTAGGCATGTTCGATGTTGCTATAATTCAATTCATAGCCCACTAAGGTATAATTGATATAATAGATTGCTCTCTCATGACCTTGATTGTCTTGTTGTGTGAGGAGAGCCCCTACTACTGATTGAGTTGCCGAGATGTATAGTATCAATGGTCTTCCCTCTACGGGTGGCATTAAGACTGGTGGAGTAAGCAAATAGTCCTTGATTTTTTGGAAGGCTTCCTGACATTTGTTTGTCCACACAAATGGTACTCCTTTCTTGAGTAGATGTTGAAACGGGTGTATTTTATCTGCCAGTTGTACTATGAAATGCCTAATAGACTGCAACCTTCCTTGTAGGGTTCTGAGTTGGCTAATGCTGACTGGAGGAAGCATTTCTATGATTGCCCTTACCTTCTCAGGATCTACTTCAATGCGTCTGCGAGAGATGATATACCCTAAGAGTTTCCCTGATTTTACTCCAAAGACACACTTCTTTGGATTTAGCCTGACATTGTAGTGCTCTAGCCTCTGGAATATTTTTTCAAGAACTTTCAAATGATCTTCCCTTGTTTCTAATTTTGCTATGATGTCATCTACATAATCCTTCATAAGAGTGTGTACAAGGTCATGGAAAATTGTAGTCATTGCCCTCTGATAGGTAGCCCCTACATTCTTAAGGCCAAACGGCATAACATTCCAACAATATATGCCCCATGGACATGTGAAAGTCGTCTTATGTTGGTCTTCAAGTGTGATTTTAATCTGATTATATCCAGAGAAACCATCCATGAGGGATAGCATCCCGTATCCTGTCGTAAGATCTACTATCATGTCAATATTCGGCAAAGGGAAGTCATCTTTAGGACATGCCTTGTTGATGTCTCTAAAGTTTGTGCAAATGTGAATGCCCCTAGTTGGTTTAGTCACTAGTACAAGATTTGATATCCAATCTGCATAGTCTATTGTCCTTAAGAATCCTACATCCAAGAGTTTCTTAAGTTCTTCCTTGACCAATAAAGCAATTTGTGGATGCATTTTCCTTAATTTATGTTTGACTGGCTTAATACTTGGTTGTAGTGGTAAATGATGTGATATTAGGTCTGGATCCAGCCCAGGCATATCAGCATACAACCATGCAAAGTTTATCTATCTCTTTTGAAAGAAGTCCTTAAACTCAAGTTTTTTTGTCTTGGTTAGAGAAGCTGCAAAATAGACCTTCTGAGGATTCTCTTTTGTACCTATGTTGACTTCAACACATTCTTCTACTAGCATCGGTGACTTTTCCTTTTCAACGTGGAGAATATTTAAACCTCTATCCTTGGGTGCCTCTTAGAGGTTATTGCCCTCAAATACGTCCTTTATTTTGACTTAGTCTTCATCCATAGGTGCCTTTCGGTTTTCACCTAAGGACTCATCATTTTTCTTTTCATTGTCTTTTTCCTTTTTATTCTCATTTTTGTGACTAGAGGTGTAAATAGACTCCCCAAAATATGCTTTGTTGTCCAAGTCTATGGTGAAACCGACTTTATGATCCCCTCATGGTATGCCTTCTCTAAGTCCCATGAACTTGGCAATTGATTCATCATTCTCAAATGTATCTATGATAGGTGTACCTTGTTGATCCCAGTCAATAAGTTTAGGATATATAAGGGGCATGTCATCATTAGAGTTCTTAAAGGTGGAAGCAGCCAACAAGGTGAATAGAGAATGGTTGACCTGGTCACAGAAGTTCTGGACTAAATCCTTCTTGTTCTTTTTCCTATGGGTAGGTATATGCTGTTGTGGGACTATCGTAAGGGCAGTGTCGTCAGAAGATGGTTCGGTAGGTTCCCAAGATGTGTGATCAACGGTTTCCAATTAATAATTCTCTTGCCATTCTTCTTTGGACAAGTGTTTCTTAGGACGAGGACTACATGGTTTGGGTACAGGTTTTACGTTTAGGTTCAATTCTCCAAATAGGGCCTCTATATTCATGGTACTGGTAGATGAAAGGGAATCCCATTCACCATCACTGGAGTAAGGGGATTCATCATAAATCAGTGGGTTGTCGTAAACTGGGGGAAGTGGTTCATGAGATGTCTCGATGCCTACATAAGCATTCACTTCTTCTTGAAATGATGACGAAGTACCGGGAAACCAAAGTCTAAGTGGTTGACACCCTAGCCCTAGATATTTTAGTTGTGGGTAGATAGTAGTCGGTTATGTCCTTCCATTTTGATGAAGTCCTAACCCACTGTGCCTATCATAGCCTTCATTTTTCATTATCTTAAAGCCTTTTCCATACTGGTCCTTAGCTATTTGAATAGACGGGGAGGGGTATTCATGTTCTTCTTCATACAACCAGGAATCACCTTGATCCACAATTTCATCACTTAACTCTCCCCATTTAGTCAATACTGTTGTAGGGGGAACACGGAATGTGACTACTGACTATCTTCTATCTGCCATTGGTAAGCCATATGCCTTAGGTGGAATCAATTGACTGACATAGTATGATGCCTTGATGTTATATTCGCCACAGCTCTTTTCTTGGGTCTCGAGTTTAGGAATGTGGGATGGTGGCTTGAATGAAATGGACTTAGTGAGACGTGATGGGTCAATGTATTCGGATAAAGTGGATGATGAGACTTCTTGGTTAGCTAGCACCTGTTATTGTGGGATTTCCTTTAGGTTTGTACAATACTTAAAAGGATCTGGATCACCATCAATTGTGATCTCTGTGCCATTATAGGGTAACTTAATACATTGGTGATACATTGAAGGTACAACTTTTGTTGCATGTATCCAAGGTCTACCTAACAACAAGTTGTATGGCAGGGTGAGATCCAAGACTTGGAAGCTGGTGTTCATGATCACTGGGCCAATTCGAATAGGGAGTATGATGACTCCTTTGGACGATCTTTCCTAATCATCATAAGACTTGATGACTATACTCTTAGAGGTATCTACATAGTCTTCTAAGAATCCTAATGCCTTAACCAAATTTAGGGTACATAGGTTCAAACCTGCTCCTCCATCTACCAAGACTCATCGGACTTTAGTTTGATGGACTAAGACTTCCAGATGTAAGGGGTCATTATGATCAGATTTTTCCATTGAGTAATCTTGCTAGGAAAATGCGGCATGATGCAAGTTGGTCAAATATCCCACCATTTCTTTGAAATGATTGACATCTAGGTCCATAGGAACCGTTGTGTTTTGTAGGGATTTGTCAAGTATGGCTCGATGCTCGAGTGATAAATTCAACAACTCCAAGATAGATATTTGGGTAGGGGTTTTGCTCAATTGGTCAAGGAGATTGTACTTAAACTTGGTAGCTTGTGTAGGGGGTGTCGAAGAAGGACCTGGAATAGTAATCTTAGTTCAGCATGTGTTCACATTACATTTCAGGTGTTTCTTAATGATGATGGTATCGACATGTTCATTTGTAGCTCAGAGGCTATATATGGTCTTTCCCTTTCCATAGTTGTACTTGGTCTTGGCATAATTGTGGGATGACTCATTCTTAGGTCTCGAACTGGAGGCTTTTCCTTTTGTATGGTCATGTAACGGGTTGGTGAAGACCTTATGATCAGTGTTCTTGGTGTTTTTCTGCCCAGCGACCTCTATAGTTCCATTTTCCACAAAGTCTTGTATAATGTTCTTGAGTTGGCGACATCATTGGAGGCCATGTCCTTTCGTTCGATGATAGTCACAAAAAGCATTATCATCCCACCATGAAGGTTTGAACTATCCAGGATCATACTCTCTTGGTTCCAAAGGTTTGATGAGATTATGTTTAATCAATTCTTTGAAGATAGTCTCAATTGGTTGTCCCAAAGGTGTAAATTCACATGTAGGAAATCTCCATTGTTGTGGTCTTTGCTATTGTGAATTTTGGACATAGTTTGTTGTGTGATCTTGACTATTCATCGTGTCTTGATTTTGGTTGTATCCTCTAAGTGTGATAACTGGTCTTGTGTGTATGTTTTTAGCATCGATAATGCCATCATTTGTAACATTCTTGTTTCGAGACCAGAATTTGTTTCTATCATTTGGCACATTTTGATGTTGGACAACCGGATTTCTACCTAGTACCTTTATCTCTCCTTTGTTTATAAGGCCCTTCTCAAGGATGATCCCCTTTTGCACTAAGTCTGAAAATGAAGTACAACAGTGTACCCTTAAGTCACTTCGCAGTTTTAGGTTGATGTTCTCTAAGAATATCATGACCTTTTGCTTTTTCGGTATTTCAATGGGACATCTACTAGCTAGACTTCTCCATCTCTAAAAGAAAGTGGTGAAGGTTTTGCCATCCTCTTGTGTCTTGTGGCACAAGGTTGTGATTGTTACCTCATTGTCTATGTTAAAGGAATTTTTTTTGACAAACTTCTCAGCTAACTCGCCCCAAGATCGTTTACCATATGGTAGTTTAGAGAACCATTCTGGTCCTATCCCAACAAGAGTTTGTGGAAATAGTCTCATCAAGTATGTGGGGTCATACGATATGTCCATGCATGTCATTGAGAACTCTCTAATGTGTTCTAAAGGATTCGTTTTCCCATTATACTTAGGAAAAATTGGTATAATGTATCCATGGGGGAAAGGTGTCATGTAAAGCACCTTGTCAAATGGACATGGACATAGGTCTTATGCTAAGATAGTTCGTTTTCCTAACATAGACATGTTGTGCATCTATTGTTGAAGAGTTTGCATTTGATTTTGAAGGACGTTGACTTGCGTCAAGGACATGGTGTTTGTGATATTTGGATCAATGTAGGTATTTTGATATGCCATGTTCTATGACGGGTTGTGATTGGGTGAGGGAATATATCCTATCAAAATATTTTGATTTGGTATAGGGATAATTCTTGTTTGAATAGTCTTAATTGGTATAGGAATGCTTCTTGTTTGAATCATCTGTTTTGGGATAGGAATGCTTCCTGCTTGAATGGTTTGAATTGGTATAAGTATATTTCCACCTACTTTGGTTCTCCTAGCAATCGTGTTGGTTCTCAAATGACGTTTCTAAAATGATTTCTAAAATGACGTTTCTAAGATGACGTATGATAGGATGGACACTATGCAAAAATCTCTAGTAGATTATGATGCTAAATGATTCTAAGATGGCTATAACCTACCTACCTATGGGATAAATATATGTAACTAGATTGACTGACTGTGATAAACTAGAATATGGATGTCTCCAAAGAAAAGGAAAGATATCTACTCTGTGATATGCAATTTGCTAGGAAGTATCTATATGCATGCAACTTAGGATAACCATGACGAAGACATTTACTGCAACTAAGACGTATATGACACCTAATGATGCAAAGTTTTTTTTGAGCAAGATTTTAACAATTTCTGTCCAAGATTGATCTTAAGAACCTAAAGCAAATACTGACAGTAATGTTTTGGACTCAGCTCGCAGTTTTGGATGTGTCCTGTTGACAGGAAAATGTGGTTCACCTAACAGTTGCAGTTCACAATTTGATAGATGTGGTTTTTGACAGTGCATGCGGTGTTTATGATAGTTGCGGTTTTTTCTTTGACAAATGCGGTTTACCAAGACACATGTAGTTCAAATTTTGGACAATGTAAACCTAAATTTCCTAATAGACACTTGCGGCTCGAAAACTGACAGATGCGGTTTGCATTCACACATGCGACTTAGAATGTAACAGTTGCTACTCGTAAAATCCAGACTATGAATGATGAAAATTTTGACAGACACATGCGGTCTTTCCCCTAACAAATGTGACTCACTAGGACAGATGCGGCATTTAAACTGACATATGCAACTCGGTTTCTGACAGTTGAAATTTTTCCAAAAGTTGTTGACTGACTTTGTTTGTTTGATCAAGATTTTGGCAAATACAGCAAACAGGAAACACAAAAATCAATGTATTTGCAATTTTGTGATGGTAGTACTATTAAGACTCAAAAGCATTTACAACCTAGGCTTTTAGGATAGTACTTGTTGATTTCTTACTTGGATTTCTCCAGCTACGCACATTCAGGGTGGATGACTAGTAGCTTGACCCCACTGGCTCCCCTCCATGACACTCACTTATATGGGGAAGCCAAGCTACTATACCCATGAAACTCCCATGACATACATGTCACCTCAACACAAGAACCATAAATTTGTAAGATGGCTTCACAGGTTTTGCACCTACTGTGCCAACAAGTAGGTAGGATTTTGGTAACGCTACAATAAGGTTTTTAATAAGGGCATTCCATTCATGGGACACTATCCAATGTCGGTGAGAGTCCATTGTTGTCCATCTCATTGGAATAGTGTGTGTGATTCATGGGCTTTCCCCAAGAATCCACTTTTATATACCGGATGGAAATCGCTTGGCTTTAGTGTGCTACGAGTCAGAGTCATCTTGGGGTGAGTACTTTTTCCCACCAAGATAGGCCCAAGTTCTAGAGTCAATAACCATTTCTCTTACACCCAGGATCACATGACTGTGCAAGGGGAGAGGATACTTCGATTATTGAATCATAAGGGTTTACAAAATTGTGCTTTCGCACCAAACAATGAAGACAGTGGTTCTTTTTAATCCAAATGACAATTTTCTATCTATCAAATAGAAAATTCATTTTAAACCCACACGACGATTATCTATCTACAGCACAAAAGCTTGCATAAATGAATAAATCAACATAAAGGCATTAGGTCCTGCATGCAAATTTATCAGTAGTTCAATGTTCTTCAGGTTTCGTCCTGCAGAAAATTTGTGTTTGGTTTTAATTGTCTTCAAAGCTTCATCCTGCAAATACTATGCTATCCCTCCTAAACACGACTGAAACAAACATTAGCGGAAATCCCAATAACCCAAAAAGTGAAAACTAAAAATATGGATGTACACAAATGATTAAAAAATTTGAAAAAGTTTTACCAAGCAGATGCGGCTTTTGGAGCCACATATGCGGTTCGACTATTGACAGGCGGATATGGTTCGCGAATTTTGCTAGCAGGTGGATGTGGTTCATGACTTAGCAAATGCGGTTTGTGATGGCGGATGCATCGCTATTTTTCACAGATTTGGCTCACAGATACAAATGCGTCATTTTTCTAAATAGATGCGGTGCACAATACAGAAAACTTGCAAAAAAGAACGAAAAACAGAAAATGGAAAGACGAAAAATAGTGTGAATTTTGAATCGTGTTCACATCGGGTTCACCAAATGTAACATCCTAGATTTTTCTGCAAGCATGACTAGATAAACAAATTTAAATCCTAATCTAAAATCTAAAAGCTAACAACAAAGAATGAGGAAATAAACTGAACTAATAAAACCAAAATGATCTCACCGAATATGCATTCATCCCTTCGAATTATCTTGATTGTTCTTCTCCATTTTTCCTTTTCAGTATTCTTGCCCTCAGATTTATGTGTTTGAATGCAAGTATAGTATTGTCAAGTGTCTAAGCAAAATATCAAAGTTGAATCTCTTCTCAAAAGTATGTGATTTCGGGAGGAAGAATAATGATTGTGATAGGCCATTTTATAGATTTTGTGTTTTCAAATGATCGGCTCAGATTGAAAGAGAGATCGATGGATGAGATTGATGAATGCCATGCAATATGAGTTATGTCTCAGATAGAACATGAGTTAGAACATGAGTCAGAACATGAGTTCAGGAAAGACTGTAGAATAGACTGAAGATAGAGACTAAATTAGAACATGAGTTAGAACACAAGTTCTATTTTTAATCTTCAAAAATAGAAGAAATAGACTTTGTATGCAAAAGCCAAAGTTAGAACTCGAAGACTTAATGCATTCGAATGCAAACAGGAGTTAGAACTAGTTAATCAACTAGTTGTGATGGAGAGTTCTCTTGCAAAGATAAACTGGTGTTGAATTCAAAGATAACTGGAGAACTAAAAATAGATCTCGAGTCTAACGGTGAGTGAATGATTTAGATAACTGAATGATAGAGGAATGTGACATAAATAATTAAATAATGAATTAAATGTTAATTTAATTCAATATTCAAAAATATGAGATTTTAATTAAATAAACAAAGTAATTTATTTAATTTGACTTTTGAAAAGGATTAAATGAATAATTAAATAATAAATATTTAATTATAGATAAAAGGGGGTTAAATGAATAATTAAATAAAGATATTTAATTATAGTTGGAAAGGTATGATAAAGGCGTAATGAAATAATAAATTATTTAATTGATAGATAAAGGGGGAAGAATTAATTAGTTAGAGACATTATTAAATAAATATGATTTATTTAATTAATCAAGTTGAATAAAGGTCATTTAATGAATTAATGAATTAATTAAAAAAGGGTGTTTAATTAATAGATCAAGTATGTTTTAGAAAGGTTAATTAAATAATAAACATTATTTAATCAAGACCACGGACTATAGAAAATTATGTCGAATGTGTACTCATAGGCCTAGACCAATTTTCGGTGTCTACAGGAGTTATAGATGATCTTAAATCAAGAGATTTTCATCATGATCCTATAGGTATTTGAGGATTACCTAGAATGGGAGCTTTGGTAGTTATGTGATATATTACTATGGATGAATCTGGGTAAGTGCACTAATCTGTGACACAATTTAGGTGCCAAATTGAAAAAATGATCAAAAAAATGTCGAAATAAGGCCTTTGGTGCACGCCAAATGTCAAAAAACATTTGGCACAAGCCAAATGTCAAAAAAAAAATTTGGCACAAGCCAAATGTCAAAAAAACATTTGGCGCATGCCAAATTTGGTGTGTGCCAAATGTATTTCTAGACATAAAATGCAAAAGTCGAGTTTGGAACCCTGATTTTGTCTTCAACCTATGGCTTGAGAAGGAAGATTTTAGGTCTGCAGGTCGCGCTCACCAAATCTCCTCCATTACTTGCATCCTTAGCTTTCCATTTTCCATGAGAATTCCACCAACACATTGGAGAGGTCGAAGATTGCAAAGAGGTGTGTATTTTTATTCTATTTATTTTGAATTTGATTTGGAATGCAACTTTAAATAGATTTTTATAATAAAACTTTGTTCTAATTCTCAGGGAATGAATCTCCACCTCAAAACATTGAGAATTCACAATCACCCCCTCATCAAGAGCCTCCTATACAAGAACAACCCAAAACCCCTCCATCAATTCATAGGCATCCTCAAGGAACACAAGAAAATATTCAAAATCAAATTGAAAACAATAAAAGAGACATTCAACAATTAATTGCAAGATTAACCGAGCATGTTGAAACCCACCCTTATAGGAGAGGGATTGCTGAATCATTGAAGTCAATTTTAACTCATGTAGGAGAAATGAGCGAGCAAATGAATTTTTGGTCAACTAAGAGAGATGAGATGAGGCAATTTTATGCTAATGGTTTGTCATATGCAGATGTCAAAAAACTAAAAATTAGCAAAACCGAGTTGTGTACCCTATTTAAAGACCCAAAATCCAATGAACCTTTGTCCCATGCATGCAAGAGGTTCCCCATCCATTGGTGTCACAATGATTTAATTAGAAACAAATTTTGGGAGCGTTGGTGGATGGTATTTGACCAACCTCCATGCAATAACCATGAGGTGCCGCAATACTTTTTGAGGAAACTCTATTGCGAGTTTGTCCTCAATAAAATGCCAAACTATTTTCACATCTTAGACTTTCAAGGTAGAGGTGGGGGCTCCACACATGATAGAACTGCCGCACAATATAATCCACAGTAGGCATCGAGAGCCTTGGGTAGATCCATGGTAGAGCATGTCGTTGTTCCTTCCATTGTTAAGGATAGTGTAGAGGTGGACACTATGAAGTCGATTAGCTCACTCACCTAGACCATTTTGCAGTGTGTGAGTCCTCTAGTAGAGCCTGGTGTGGAGGAGACGTGTAGGCCCCGAGCTCCACCCCACCATTGTGGCACTTGTGGTGTTGTTTGCATGTATGATTATCAAGGTGCTCGTGATGCAGCTACACAGCCTACATCAGTTGCAGAGGTGATGGCTTTCACAAATGATATTCTAAATGATACATTTGGCATTGACACTCAAGTAAAATTTAGCAAGTTATTTTAATGTTGTTTATGAAAATATATTTTGAAATTTAAGAATAACTAAATTAGTAGAATTTTGATATGATGAAATCTTAGGGTCGCACTATTCATGAGGGATGCTCTATTCCTACAAATCCTTATACATTCTCGATGATGAGTCCACAGTTATGCAACTAGTATTAAAGATATTATTATTGCATTTGAATAGTTGAATGTTATATTTGAATGTTTGTCTCATAACATGCTTTAGATTTCAAACAATTTCCTGGTGCACCTTCTTCCTTCACACCTCGTGATTCATATCCTCAAACAACATACACTCAAGTAGCCTTTATTCATTAATAGGTTTGTAAATCTATGTCAGCTAATTTTCATAATTTTGTGTATATACAAATCTAAAAAATTGATGAGAAACACAAACATTGCATTCAAGTATTCCTTGATCATGTCACATTATGTTCTCCTATATCAACATGATACCTGAGATATTGTTTCATTTGTAGTTGTTGACAAGAGATAGCCCTGGTGATGTTGGTGGCATGATGGACCATGGAGTTGCTACAACAATAGCTAGTTCTGATCCATTGAGAGAGGTATGGAATAGATTAGTCAGTTTGACATTATATTTTCTCTTTTATGGTCTATTATAGAAAATTTTCACGATAATTTTATGTAGTTTAATTTCTATCTTCATGGTTGCTACAGGTGGTTGTCACTCTAGATCATGGACATGGTGATGCTTTAAATGTGCATGATGACTATATGTATGCGGTAAGTGATTATATTTTGTTATATGCCATACCATAATTCAATTTCTATGTTTTAACATCTTTACTGTTAATCGTATCAGTTGAAGGTCCAGAGTGAAGAGAGGATGAGTAGCAGGTGTGTTCGAAAGACAAGACAAGCAACGGTCACTCCATCCAACCGAATTTCAAAGGCAGCACGGGATCTATTTCCTTCCCCTAGAGGGAAATGACTATGTATTAGTGTTGTTTGTTGTATGCCTATGTGGCATTTTGGAACATATGTTTTGTACTATTGATATATATACGTGATATTTTGTCAAAATGGCTCCTTTGTACTAATCCTATATGGTTTTTTTGGATATATTTATATACTTTTATCAATATGTATCATTGTATAGCCTTTCGGACTTTTGATTAAAGAAACTCTTATTTTGCTACTGCCATTATTGAATGATGTTATCATGCGTATCATGTAAGTTGTATGCTTCAATGTTGTAGGCATGGATTTTGTTTACATCTAATGCTTAATTAATTATTGTGGAATGCTCAATAAGCCCCATCTAAAGCGTATTGTATAAGTAAGCTCCATTCATGGTGGTTTGTATCCTTTGGAATGCTTCAATTACTTGTGCCTCACCGATGCAGAGGCAAGGAGGCTCAAACCCAATCAGTCTGACAAACTGCCTTCAAGGGGCTCCTAACAAGATTAATACAACCTATTTTGAGCAATCTACACAACCTCAAAGCCACATCAAACCAAACTCTTCATTCAACACCTTACCCAACAATCCACCCTTGTAGCACTTTGAAGTAGAGCCAAGGTGGAGAAGACTCACAACAATGGAAATGTTAATTCTCAATCAAGAACTCTTCTTCATAATGATTCAGCCTAATAGGCATCAACCCACCCTCAAGGGTCTCAAATCCTCAACCTTGCCAATGAACAACAATAAACCACCAAGGCCCTACAAATACCATCAACATTCATACAATGACAATTGAATCAATTGACAACAATCCCTAAGTCAGATTCATCAAGGTTTTCAAAACTCACATTTGTGACTGGTTATTCTTGTAGTACTCAAAACTCAGTTTTAGCTAGATTTCTCCCAACCTTTCCAAAACACTAGACAATTACAATATGGATTGAGATACCCTTTTCAAGGCTACACAACATACCAAAGAATCAGTGGTCTCTCTTTTGGACCGACATAGACTTTCAACACACCTACTTCAATTTTGGCTTCACAATTAGCCCTTTTTTTCCAAAGGGATCACCCTTCCAACTTTAGGTATCTATCCAAATGCCTTGGATAGTCTTATTTCATGGTGCCAAACCTCAAATTTTGTCATTAATTTGTGTCTTCAGAGCCTCTAACTCACAAAACCCAAGAAACCCTCCAAAACCTTCACAAAATCAAGGGTTTTAAAGAAACATACAACTCTAGACCTCTCTCAACACTTCCAAAGCCCCAAAAACCTCAAAATACTTCTACACGGACTCAATAGACCCTCACATAACCCTTACAGGCATTAATTCTCAAAAACCTCTCTTTGGTTCCTCACTTCCATGTTGGAAAACCCTTGTTCAGTCTTAGAACAGTCACAAAAACACCACATAATTATGACTCCTTATTCCAAAATTATTTGACACACTTATTATAACATTTTTTCAATCAATCCACTGAGATACAGTAGTAAACAATAGGTGGATTGATTGTTACATCAGAAATTTCCCCTCAAACCCTTGATTCAGCAACACTGGGACAGTCACTGTGTGTGTTGGTTCTCTCTACAAACAAAGAGTTAAGACACCAAATAAAAAATAAATGAATTAGAAAACATATAGACACATCCTCTAAAATTATTAGACCATGAAGAACCTGTATGTGCCCATACAACACTCAAAAAGATCAAGAAAACAGTATTTTTTCTAGAAAATTACTCAAAACTATGGTGTTTATTGTGTAAAATTATTACAAAACTTCTTCCACTCTCTCATTGGAGCCTTGGTAAGGATTTTTAAATAATTTCCCAACAACCATATTCTCCCCAATTCTCATAACCAACCTTGGGATTAATTGGTCCCTTAACTACATTTGTTTGTGTTAAAGTTGCTTTGTTAGCATTTTACAACTTATATGATTTCTAATTGACTTCTAAGACACAAAACACCCTTTATTTGCATTATGTTTGATCTCTCAAAGCTTATTAGACAAAATAAACCTAAAGAAACTAACATTTCCCTATTGATGTATTAAAAAAAAAAAAAATTGATGATGTGGTGTAGGTGCTCCTACACTAAACTCAAAACCTGGTCCAAGCCTAATTTTTCCCAACCTTTCCAAAACACCTGACCATTTAAAGGTGGATTAAGATACCCTTTTCAGGGTTACACAACATATGCCAAAACCAATAGTAACTCTTTTGGACCAACATGAACTTTCAGTACACCTCCCTCGCTCTACGCTTCACAATTAGGCCTAGTTTCCAAAGGAACCCCCTCACAAACTCACCTCCAAACCAAGGAAACTTGAAATAGTCTTAGGGATGCTCACCAAACTCGAGATTCTCCCATTTTAAGAGCCCCAAGAACTTGTTTTATTCCTCTACTCACAAACCATCATAAACCTTCACAAAAATAAGGGTTTTAAAGAAACTCATAACTCGAGTCCTCCCCCAATCCTTCCAAAGGTGAAAACACCCCACAATACCTCTGCCCTAACTTAAAGGACACTCACAATCCCATTCCTTTTAGTATTTCTTAGATTCAGTACTTGAGTTCCTTACTTTCATGGTGGAAACACCCCTGAACAGCATTAGAACTTCACACCCCACTAAGTTTATTCATTCTCTAGACTCCAAAGTATTCATACACCAAACTAATCATGGTATAGGGCAATCCACTAAGCAACAGGTTCATAATAGTAGGTGGACTTGCTAATGTGTCATGGTGTTGCCCTCAAAACCCCTAACACAAAAAATAGAGCAGTAACCAAGTTTGTTGATCCCACACACACCAATGGTGGATTTAAACCTTCAGAATAGATGCAAAGAGAGTAAAAACATATGCAATCAAGTATGCAAAGCCTCAAGTCATGATAGACTTGTATGGGCATGTGCAAGGCAAAGAAAATTCAGGAAAACAAAGAAAACAAGTGATCATCATTTTCAAGTATATTTTGTTATTCGAAACTAAACAAAATAAACCCTCAACTCAGGGTATTATAGCAATATATCTTGATACCACCTTCCAACTACCCCTTGAGCCGATCAACCACCATAACCACCCTTTGTTAGACTTCTAAGATGGCAATTTGCCGATTTTTCTCTTAATTACCATTCATTCACAACTTGATTTTGCAAATACCACCTAACTGACCTATTAAGCCTTTTAAATACAATTGCAAGGTATTTACATAGCATATAGAAATATAGAGAGCAAATGCAATAAATATTTTAACTAATGAATTATAAAAAATGGACTTTTTTAGTTTATATTCATGTCATTGATTACATTGCATTGCACATCTTTAAAAGTCAAAGCATTACTTCACTTTGCGTAAGTAATAAGTAGATGTTGATAGATGTAGAAAATTTAATTACAATATAGTTTGAACAAAGTCAACCTAAGCAGTTATGAAATTTCTTCACATTGCATAACTAATAACTAGGAGCAGCTGCCAATTGCATTTTCTAATCATGGCATTCTATGAGACCAAATTTCTTTGAGATATTTTTTCAAATAGTTCCCTGCCTTGTCTATGTTACCACATTTTTCATACATGTCTACCAAAGCATCTTCTCAAATAGTTCACTTCCTTGTTGCTATGGCTAAAAGCCTAAAACAAGTGATTTTGAACAAGCTATGGATGCTTCAAAAAATATATCAAAATCATAATAGTAAGCAATAGCATAAAGAAGGCAGTGAACTGTTTGAAAAAATGCATCGAAAAAATTGCTTTGAAATGATAAATTTAGTTGTGCTTTCACTCTTCTTTAACATTGTATATCTGCTCCTTTTTATAACAAGAGATAAAAAAACATAAAAAATTGTATAACAAGAGATAAAAACTATCTTCTTTGAAATCGAGACGCATTTCCATAGCATAGAGATATAGAGAGAAAATAAAATAAAGAGTTTAACTAATGAAATGTAGAAAATAGATTTTTATAGTTTTTATTCATGCATTGCACATGTTTCAAACTCAAAGCATCACTTCACATTTCATAGCGAATAACTAGATGCTGATAGATGACAAAATTTCAATTACAATATAGCTTTTGACAAAGTCAACCTAAGCAGTTATGCAATTACTTCACATTGCATAACTAATAACTAGGAGCAGCTGCCAATTGCTTTAGCTTGTCATGGAATTCCATGAGACCACATTTCTTTGAGGCATTTTTTCAAATAGTTCATTCCCTTGTCTATGCTACGACATTTTTCATATATGTCTACCAAAGCATTTTATCAAATAGTTCATTGCCTTCTTGCTATGGCTAAAAGCCTAAAATAGATGCTTTCGAACAAGCTATGGATGCTTGGAAAAAATATAGGAAAGCATAACAGTAAGCAATAGCATAGACAAGCCATTGAAATTTTTCAAAAAATGCCTCAAAGAAAAGTGGTCTCATGGTGATGGAATGCCATGACAAGCCATAGACAAGGCAGTGAATTGTTTGATAATATGCCTCAACTACTTGCATTTGACAACTTTTTCCTCGAGTGAAAATTTGCCACCATAGGAAAAGCCTCTGAGATAGCAAAAACCGAGCAAGGTTATTGTAGAGGGGCCCAACTTGATCCCATAGGATCAAATGAGAAGTTTCTAAGCATCACGATGTCCGAGTAATAGCATGTTGAAGTTTGCAGCCATTTTGCACTTTGGACCCTTAAGGGATCAATCTGGTTGAACGTAGCTCGGAGTGATTCCGTGTGTTTAGGTGCAAAAGAGGACCATTCCTAGCGTAAACGTACCCACCTGAATGTGTTGGAATGGTTCATTTGGTCACACGAGCTGCAGAACAAAAGTTGCACCACTTTGCAACTTTCAACTACTTGCATTTGACAACTTTTTCCCCGAGTGAAAATTCGCCAGCACAGGAAAATGCATTCGAGATAGAAAAAACCGAGAGAGGTTATTGTAGATGGGCCCAACATGATCTTGTAGGATCAGATGAGAAGTTTCTAAGCATCACAGTATCCGAGTAATAGCATGCTGAATTTTGCAGCCATTTTGCACTTTGGACCCTTAAGGGATCGATCCGATTGAACATAACCTGGAGCGATTCCGCGTGTTTAGGTGTGAAAGAGGACCATTCCTAGCGTAAACGTACCCACCCAGATGCATTGGAACAGTTTTTTTGGTCACACGAGCTATAGAACAAAAGTTGCACCACTTTGCAACTTTCAACTACTTGCATTGGACAACTTTTTCCTCCAGTGAAAATTCGCCACCATAGGAAAAAGCCTCTGAGATAGAAAAAACCAAGAAAGGTTATTGTAGAGGGACCCAACATGAACTCATACATTTAGATGATAAGCTCCTAAGCATCACGGTGTCAGAGTAATAGCATGTTGAATTTCATAGCCATTTTGCACTTTGGCCCCTTAAGGGATCGATCCGGTTGAACGTAGCTCGAAGCGATTCCGCGTGTTTAGGTGTGAAAGAGGACCATTCCTAGTGTAAAAATACCCACCCAGACACATTGGAACAGTTTGTTTGGTCACACGAGCTGCAGAATGAAATTTGCACCACTTTGCAACTTTCAACTACTTGCATTTGACAGCTTTTTCCTCGAGTGAAAATTCGCCACCATAGGAAAAAGCCTCTGAGATAGAGAAAACCGAGAAAGGTTATTGTAGAGGGGCCCAACATGAACTCGTAGGTTCAGATAGATATTTTGTAATCACCATGATTTATGAGTAATAACCTATCAAGTATTGTTTCCCTTTTGCACTTTGCACCCTTAAGGGATCGAGTCGGTTAAACCATAGTAGTTGTTTTGTTGAATGTTATACCCTAAGGTATGTTAGAGATGACCTAGGTTGCATCGATTTCTCACTGAGAGGCTTAACATAAAACGTGTAGCATATAACAATCCAATAAATCTAGGAGATGGAAAAGAAAGAGAAGATTGACAACCAGAAAATGCACCAGCAACCGATGTTTCTCATACCACTGAACACTTGCACCAGCAACCAATGTTGTTCTTTTCTTATATACTTTTGACAAACTTCAGTATTACCTATAGTCACAATCAGAAAAGGATCAATGATAGTTGTAAATGCATATGACATCAAACAGTAATCGTGAAAAAGCCTTATTGCAAGGTGTTGGTCCAAAAGAGTGATCAATAACATGGCTTTACAAATTCAATGTGCATACTTACAAATCAATCCAAGGAACCATCTGGGTCTTCTCTAGTCTTTATTGTGTTGATTATTTCCTCATGTTCAGACTCATGCACTTTCCACAAGTTCTTGTTCATAGGTTTACCCTTATATTTGAGCAAATGAACGTTGGTGGCGATGACAAGGTTCAAATACTGAAGAATTTTTTGATACATGTCGAAGTCCTCAAACAACCAAACTGCAACATTCTTAACTGGATACCTTCGAAGCCATGTTCCAGTAACAACCACTGAACCTGTAGGATATTCTATGTTTTCTCTATCTATAACTGGGGACTTCAATTTCTTTTTGGCCTCAATACAACAGCACAGGTAATTACCGCATAAACGTGCCCTGCATTGATATGTTCATCTTGTTAGATTTATTTATTGAGCAACATAATAAAACTTGTAAGTAAGATATATTACCTAGTTCTAATAGGTCTGATACATGATCAAAGTCAATGGATGATTGCATCTCCATGATTTGTAGAGCCTTTAGGAGCTGATAAGTGTCAAGTGGGGTTAGACTTCTTACAGACCATTCATCAACCCACTCTGTTGACTCGCAATCATTCCATGACTGAAGTGTACATGCATAACAAAAGCATGCCATCTTCCTTGTATGGATATTCCATGTACCTGTATTGGAGCTTCTAAAAGAGTGTAGCTCGCTCGATCCTGTTAGTGTACAATAATCCTCATATTTTGCAATGTTAGTATCATCTACTAAATGAAAAAATCTACTAACTAAAGAATTGCCTTCACTACCTAGACCCATTGAACCATTGCACCACTGGACAATTGATCTTGCATCTATAAAATTTACACTATTTGTGTACTTTAACTCTTCTCATGCTAGGGCTCTTTTGATACATGCACCTACTCCATCATGCTCCCCCTTTCCATGCCCGGCCCCTGAGAAGTTCCACATATGTTGAACACCACTAATCCTATGCATCTTGCTCAACTAGTAAAACATTCTAGCGTTCTTGAATTGTGATGTACAATTATCTGACCATATGATATGTTGACTAAATGGTATGCCCCTGCTAGCCAGATTGGCATAGAACATATGAAAGCAACCTTGAACAAACTCTGCAGAATGTCTATGATCATCACTGATGTAAAAGTGATACTCCCTCAATACTTTCCTATTTTCCTCTGTACTATCATTTGCATGAATGAATGCTATATGTACAAATATAGAAACCTGCACTGAGTTGTAGTACTGTGATTGCACCTCGTTCTGTGGCTGTAGGTGTAGTTCTCAGCGAAGTCGACAACTGAAATGATATGATGAAGTGGAAATGTGTCCTTGCATAACTTGAACTGTGAGTCCAACCATTGTGCTCTGTGTGTATGCATTACATAATCATAAACCACTTGATCACAAAAAATGCCCATAAACTGATACATTGGAATCTTATCACTAACCAATTCACACTTCTTTGCTTCTTTCCCATCTTTTAGACTGTATGCCATTGTCGTATATTTGCCAAATTCCACAATTTTGTCTCCAATTGTGTGTGTACTAGCCATGTGTTGGCGAATTGGAAAATGTTGCATGCCACCACAATGATCACATGTGCCATCCAAACATGATTTTTTGTAAAAAAATTGACCATCCTCTCTTTCACATAAAATGGAAGACAAAAATTTCCTTGAAGATTTAGGTGGAGGCATTATGTTACATTCCTGCAAAACATTGTCAGTATGCATATCTACACATATACGTCGATAAACATCATAATGGTTAGAAAAATCAATATGAACCCTACAACAACAAGTAGTGCATGTGTGATTTATTTTGACATAAAAAGGCTTTAGCATTTCAAAATACCTTTGACATATTTTAATTTTAGGAAACTTTTGTACAAAATCAGCAAAAAATCGGGTTTGAGTGGCATCCAAATAATGCATTGGATGTGGCTCATAGTTTATACTACCAATTCTCCTTCTTACAACATCTCTTTGATTAGGAGAGGTCCTTGTGTTATCCTTCCAATAATTCACAATTAAAGATCTCAAGCCTTGAGCAATTCTTGTGTCTTTTCGTGGCACTCTACCCGAAAATGCCCATAACTCATTGCTATTTGGATCCTCCACTCTTTCACGCCTTCCTTTTGCTCTCATTAGACATGATCTACTTATTTTCAAAGACTTACTTGCCTTTGTAAGGTTCACCTTGTTCCTTGTTTGACTACTTAACAGTGTTGTTGTCATCACATGTCGTGTGGCACGACTATCCTTTGTGTGTGAGGTGGAACCCACACTCTTGTATGCACTCATCAAGTTCCTTACAATGGAATTTTCACTTGAGTCATTCAAAACTCTTAGCCCAAGAGCCTTCATGGTGGGCCTAAATTTGAGTTGCCTCATCATTTCAACAAATAGCTGGCATCTTCCACCCTCACTTAGCTTCGCAAAAAAAAAACTCCATATCCTTTCTGCATATCTTTGACATGTACATTTTGGAATCTTATTAGGCATCCATTTCAAAACATTGGAATCAATATCAATCAAAAAAGTAGGTTTTCTATGCAAAACTCTAGGAGGAGTTCTCAAATGTAAATTTGTGTCAATATTGGGAAGGTCAACAACATCGGGGATAGATCATGTACCTTCATTTGGAGGTGCAATTGATGACATACCTTGAGATTGACATGTAAACGATGTTGTACCTCCAACATGAGATGCCATTTGTGGGGTTCCTTCAAATAGAGATGTGTTTGCTGATGTACTTTCAAAACGCAATATTTTTGATGGTGTCTCTTCAATTGGAGATGTGATTTCCGATGTACCTGGAAAACCACATGTTGTTGTCAATGTGTCTTCAACTAGAGATGTGCATTGAGCTTCACCTATGGTTGATGATGTTCCCCCAACTTCTGTATTCATTCTTGTCCTTCCATGAACTTTCCTCATTCGTTCCCTTTGTTTTGCCAATTTGAAATCTCTTTTAGATTGCACATAAGTTTATGGTTGTATGGGCTGCAATTCCTTTGCTTCACAAGCTACATTTTTTTATTCTCTTCTCCTTGCATTTTTAACTACACGCTCTTCTGGTGTTAGAGGCTTCGGTCATTTCCTCGGCATGACCTTGAATGCTACATGTCCACAAACACACATAGAACAAAAGTAAGTAATGCATTTTACAAAAAAATTGATGCAGAGAGGGGTGGAAACCATTCAATACAACAAATCAATGAGAATCACAAACCTAGGGTATAAATTGCTGCCACCTAAATGAAAACTAGAGACTCTTGTGTTTATCTTTCTCAAAACCAAATTTTTGATTGTCAACAAAGTCATGAAGAATATGGATTCAAAGAAGGGTATGTGATGCTATATCTAATCATTATTCACTTTTTCTTTGGCAATGAGCTTTTCCAAATTAGATAAAAATAAAAAATTTCCAAATTAGTTGGAAAAAGAATGAAATACAGTGAATTCCACTAGCCATGCTAGAAATGGACTACTATAAGCAATGCAAATAGAATTCATAAGTAAATTTATGTTAAGTAAATGTCATGTTTTTTATTTTTTTTGTTCTTCAAACTCATAAAAATTGAACTTTTTAATGCAAATCCCATCTAATTAAATGTTGAATTCTAAGTCCAATTGTTATGATTAATAAAATCATTAAGGAAATTTAGTTTATATTGTCAAAAAATATATATATATACTAAAGACAAACATTTCAATTTACCAAAATGAATATATTACCTCAGATAATGTAAAATGATGTAGAAACTTTGAAATATCTTCTTCGTTGTGTACCATGCAGATTGGTGGTAAAAAGGTGATAGATCAAGCATAGATTGGTACAATATGAAGTCAACTGCAAAAAAAAAAAAAAGGTGTTTCTGACTCGGATAAAGCATTGAACCAGACAAACATAGGAGAATGTGGGCCTGAATCATGGGGCCAGCCCCTATTTTTACCATTTCAAGGTAAAACCCATTTGGCGAGCACCAAATATGTTCCTCTAAAAAAGGAGAGACTTCAAAGAGAGGGAGTCAAAGTGGGAGAGAGGGGGTGGGAAGGAGAGACCTAAGAAAGTAGGGTGGGAGGTAAGTGAGGCCTGACAGAGAGGGATTGTGACATAAGTGAGGCTTAATCCCTCAACCCTTAAACCGTAATCCATAGAGACAAATCTAGAGAGAGTGAGAGAGAGGGAGGGAGAGGGAGTGGGAGGGAGACACCTGAGAGAGAAGGAGAGGGTGACAAAGTGGGAGAGAGGGGGTGGGAAAGAGATACCTAAGATATTAGGAGAGAGAGGGAGTGAGAGACAGAAAGATGGGACAGATACAAGGAGTGTGAGAGAGAGAGAGACTTGAGAGATAGAGAGGGGGTGGGAGGGAGAGGGAGTACTCAAGATAGAGGGATTAAAGAGAGATGGAGGGGGTGGGGGAGATACATGAGATATAGGGAGAGAGAGAGTGGGAGGGAGATATCTGAGAGAGGGAGAGAGAGAGGGAGAAAGACAGAGTGGGAGAGAGTGAGAGAGGGTTTAAGGGTTGAGGGCTAAGGGTAGATGGAAAAGGGTATTGGGTTTAGGGTAGAGGGTATCAGGGTGAGGGTTGAGTGTTTAAGGTTTGAGGGTATAGGGTTGATGGATTAGGGTAGAGAGGGATGGAAGGATGGAGGGAGAGATGGAGGGAGAGATGGAGGCAAAAGTGAGATAGAGAGGAGAGAATAGGCGAAAGGGATAGAGATATATGAGGGTTGAGGATCTAATGTATAGGATAGAGGGTTGAGAATTTATGGTATAGGATTGATGGTATAGGGTATTGGGTTGAGGGTATAGGGTAGAGGGTAGAGGGTAGAGGGTAGAGGGTAGAGGGTAGAAGGTTTAAGGGTTTAGGGTTGAGGGTAGAGGGTTTAGGGTATAGGTTTAAGGGTATATGGTTGAAGGATTAGCATTGAGGGTCTAATGTATAAGGTTTTAAGGTTTAGGGGAGAGGGGAGAGAGAGGGAGTGAGTGAGAGGGAGAGACCTGAGAGAGGGAGAAGGGGTAGGAGGGAGAGTCTTGAGAGAGAGAGTGAGGGAGGGAGTGGGAGAGAGATAGAGGGTAGAGGGTTAAGGGTTGAGGGTAGAGGGTTTAAGGGTTTAAGGGTTAAGGGTGGGATAGAGGGACTCGAGAGAGATGGAGGGGGTGGGGGGAGATACATGAGAGAGAGGGAGAGAGAGAGTGGGAGGGACATATCTAAGAGAGGGAGAGAGAGAGGGAGAAAGACAGAGTGGGAGAGAGGGAGAGAGAGGGAGTGGGAGAGGGAATGGGAGAGAGATAGAGGGAGTGAGTGAGTGACATACCTAATAGAGGGATTAGGGTAGAGAGTTTAATTGGTTTTAAGGATTTAAGTGTTGAGGGATTAGGGTTGAGGTTATTGGGTTGAGGGTAGAGGGTAGAGGGTAGAGGGTTTAAGGGTTTAGGATTTAAGAGTTGAGGGTTTAGGGTATAGGGTTGAGTGTTTATGGTTTTAAGGGTTGAGGGTATAGGTTTGAGGTATTAGGGAAGAGAAGGTGGGATGTATGAAGGGAGAGATGGAGGGAGAAGTGAGATAGAGAGAAGGAGAGAAGAGGAGGGAAGGACAAAGATAGATGAGGGTTGAGGATCCAATGTATAGATTAGATGGTTGAGAATTGAAGGTATAGGGTTGAGGACCTATAGGGTTGATGGTTTGTGGTATTGGTTTGAGGGTATAGGGTTTAAGGGAGATGGGGGAGAGATAGATGGATTGAGTGAGTGAGAGAGAGACCTGAGAGAGGGAGAGGGGGTAGGATGGAGAGACTTGAAAGAGAGAGGGAGGGAGTGGGAGAGAGATAGAGGAAGGGAGGGTTAAGGGTAAAGGGTAGAGGATTTAATGGTTTAGGGTTTAAGGGTTAAGGGTTAAGGGTTAAGGGTTTAGGGTTTAGGTTAGAGGGGAGAGAGATAGAGGGATTGAGTGAGTGTGTGAGAAAGAGAGACCTAAGAGAGAGAGAGGGAGTGAGTGAGAGGGGGTGGGAAGGAGAGACCTAAGAAAGTAGGGTGGGAGGTAAGTGAGGCCTAACAGAGAGGGATTGTGAGATAAGTGAGGCCTCATTCCTCAACCCCTATACCCTCTTAATCCCTCAACCCTCAACCCTTAAACCCTAATCCATCAACCACCATACCCTCTTAATCCCTCAAACCTCAACCATCAACCCTCAATCCTCAACCCTCAACCCTCAACCCTCAACCCTCAACCCTCAACCCGTAAACTTGTAAACCCTAGTCCATCAACCCCCATACCCTCTTAGTCCCTCAACCCTCAACCCTCAACCCTTAAACCCTAATCCCTCAACCCCCATACCCTCGTAATCCCTCAACCCTCAATGCTCAACCCTCAACCCCCATATCCTCTTAATCCCTCAACCCTCAACCCTTAACCCTAATCCCTCGACCCCTATACCCTCTTAATCCCTCAAACCTCAATCCTTAACCCTTAAACCCTAATTCATAGAGATAGAGAGAGGTATGGAGGGAGAGGGGGTGGGAGGGATGAGAGAGAAGGAGAGGGAGAAAAAGTGGGAGAGAGGGGGTGGGAAGGAGATACCTAAGAGAGTAGGAGAGAGAGGGAGTGAGAGATAGAGGGATGGGAGAGATACAAGGAGTGAGAGAGAGAGACTTGAGAGATAGAGAGGGGGTGGGAGGGAGAGGGAGTAATCACGATAAAGGGATTCGAGAGAGATGGAGGGGGTGGGGGGGAGATACATGAGATAGAGGGAGAGAGAGAGAGTGGGAGGGAGATATCTGAGAGAGGGAGAGAGAGAGGGAGAAAGATAGAGGGAGTGAGAGAGAGAGAGGATGTGGGAGAGAGATAGATGGAGTGAGTGAGAGATACAAAGAGAGGCTTGAAAGAGGGAGAGGGGATAGAAGGGAGAGACTTGAGAGACAAAGAGGGAGGGAGAGTGGGTGGGAGGGAGAGAGATTGGGAGAGAGATAGAGGGCATGAGAGAGAGAGGGACTTGAGAGAGCGAGGGAGAGTTGGTGGGAGGGAGATACTTGAGAGAGATGGAGAGGTAGACAAAGACAGATAGAGGGAGTGAGATAGGGAGGGAGTGGAAGGGTTTAGGATTTAAGGGTTGAGGGTTGAGGGTTTAGGGTATAGGGTTGAGTGTTTAAGGTTTTAAGGGTTGAGGGTATAGGGTTGAGGGATTAGGGAAGAGAAGGTGGGATGTATGGAGGGAGAGATGGAGGGAGAAGTGAGATAGAGATAAGGAGAGAAGAGGAGAGAGGGACAAAGATAGATGAGGGTTGAGGATCCAATGTATTGGTTAGATGGTTGAGAATTAAAGGTATAGGGTTGAGGACCTATAGGGTTGATGGTTTAGGGTATTGGGTTGAGGGTATAGGTTTTAAGGGATATGGGAGAGAGATAGACAGATTGAGTGAGTGAGAGAGAGACCTAAGAGAGGGAGAGGGCGTAGGATGGAGAGACTTGAAAAAGTTTCACCAATTTAAAACATCTTCTCCATTGCATTATTTCAGGAAAGGCCTTGTCCATTTTACATTTTTTCCCAGAACATTTCTCTCCTACTCTAACCTCTGAACCCCTTGCTTCAACTAATTTTCAAATTATTTATACAATACATGCCAAGGGTTGTGACCCTTCATATTACAGTTACATCCATTTACAATTTCATGTTTATGGTCATTTGTATTCTTTAGTAGAAATTGAAATATTTAATTGCACTGCCTTATCGAAAAATTAAATATTTTAAATATAGTTGCTTTTGATTTTGCTTTAAGTACTTTTCCCGCTCGATCTTCACTCCTTACCACGCTACCGCGGCCTTTATTTCCACTTCCCACAGTATCACAGTCATTGACTTTGACTGTATCCGCTCCCATCTACCGCATTACCGTAAGCACCTTAACGACGGTTAGCGGTACTGCGGTATCCATTTCGCTGTCTTTGTTAACTGCTTGCCGTGTTACCGTGGTCCTCTTTGGAGCCCCATTCGGTATTGCAGTGAATGTCTTTTACACTTCCTCATTCGTGCCTTAACCATTAGCTAACCGCTACCTATTGACCGCGGCCACCGCGGTCTGTGGTTTGACCACGCGCGGTACCGTGGTGAACATCATCTACCAACTCCTTAGCCGCTTCGCCAATGACTAACGGTTTACCACGCTACCATGGTAAATGAATTGACCGTGTGTGGTAGCACGGTAAACACTTCATGTTGGCTCCATTGACCACTACATGACCACCATGCTACCGCGGACAGTACAATGTCCCCCCACGGTATAGCGGTAATGGTTAAAATGATGATTTTTTTTATTTCTTAGAAGGAGCGGTAATGGTATAAAGTTAATAATGAAATGGACGGGGATTAAAATAAACCATAATATTGTATTATTACTATTATATTATTCTACTATTATAATATTCTATTATTCTTATTATTCTTATTATATGATTTTTGAAATATTATACTTAGTAAATTATATGTATCCTTAATATTATATTATTAATAAAATATGATTAATTTTAGTATTAAATTATTAAATTATTGTTTTATTATTATACTAATGTTATTATGTTATATTATATTAATTTTATTATATATTTCTTATTATTATATTATGTATATTATATTATTATTATATTATATTTTTATTATATTATACTATATTATATTATATTATTATTATATTACATTATATTATTATTATATTATAAATACTATTGACGAATTTTTAGGAAAAGTGGAAATTAACTATTATTTTGCCTATTTTTTAGAAAGCTGAACTATTATTTTACCTTTTCTTAAGAAATTAAGCTTAAAATAATTACATACACATAGGTGCACCCTCAACCCTCAACCCTCAACCCTTAACCCTTACCCCTCAAACCTTATACCCTAATCCCTCAACCCCTATACCATGTCAACCCTTAACCCTCAACCCTTAAACCCTAATCCATCAACCCCTATACCCTCTTAATCCCTCAACCCTCAACCCTTAATCCCTAAACCCTCTACTTGAGAGAGAGAGAGGGAGAGGTAGTGGGAGGGACACACTTGAGAGAGAGGCATAGGGAAAGGGAAAGGGAGAGAGAGTGACAGAGGGAGGGAGTCACTGTGAGAGGGAGAGGGTATAGGAGGGGGAGACTTGACAAAGAGAGAGTGGAAGATGGGTTAGGACAAAGATGCTTGAGAGAGAGAAAGAGGGAGATAGGGTGGGAAGGAGATACATTAGAGAGAGAGAGAGAGAAAAATTGGGAGAGAGATAGAGGGAGTGAGAGAGAGAGGGAGAGGGAGGGAGAGGGGGTGGGAGGGAGAAACCTAAGATAGAGGAAGAGGGAGAGAGGTTGGGAGGGAGACACCCGAGAGAGAAGGAGAGGGAGAAAAAGTGGGAGATAGGGGGTGGGAAGGAGATACCTAAGAGAGTAGGAGAGAGAGGGATGGGAGAGATACAAGGAGTGAGAGATATAGGAGGAGGAGGAGTGAGTGAGTGAGTGAGGAGTCCCGAGAGAGGGAGAGGGGTAGGGAGGAGAGACTTGAGAGATAGGGGGAGGGAGGGAAGGAGTGAGAGAGAGATAAAGGGTAGAGGATTTAAGGGTTTAGGGTTAAGGCTATACGGGGGAGAGATAGATGGATTTAGTGAGAGAGAGAGAGAGGGAGGGAGTTAGAGAGAGATAGATGGTATAGAGTTAAGGGTAAAGGAGAGATATATATATGGAGTTAGTGAAAGAGAGAGAGAGGGAGGGAGTGGAAAAGCGATAGAGGGTAGAGGGTTAAGAGTTAATGGTAAAGGGTAGAGGGTAGAGGGTAGAGGGTAGAGCGTATAAGGGAGAGTCTTGAGAGAGGGGGGGATAAGGAGAGTCTATATATCTCCTCTCCCTCTCTCTCTCAAGTCTCTCCCTCCTACCCCCTCTCCCTCTCTCAATTCTCTCTCTCTCAGTCACTCCCTCTATCTCTATCCCCTCTACCCTTAACCCTTAAACATTGAACCCTCTACCCTCTACCCTTAACCATCCCACCCTCTTTCTTTCTCCCAAGTCTCTACCCTCTACCCTTAACCATGCCTCCCTCTATCTCTCTCCCACTACCTCCCTCTCTCTCTCAAGTATCTCCCTCCTAACCCCTCTGCCTCTTTCAGGTAGAGGGTAGAGGGGAGAGACAAAGGAAGTGACTAAGAGAGAGATACTTGAGAGAGGGAGAGGGTTGAGAGAGAGAGATATGGAGGGAGTGGGAGATAGATAGAGGGAGGGAGGGTAGAAGGTTTAAGGGTTTAGGGTTTAGGGTTAAGGGTAGAGGGGAGAGAGAGATGGAGTGAGTGAGAGAGAGACCTGAGAGAGGGAGAGGGGGTAGGAGGGAGAGTCAAGAGACAGAGAGGGAGGGAGGGAGTGGGAGAGAGATAAAGGGTAGAGCGTAGATGTTTTAAGGGTATAGGGCTAAGGGTAGATGGAAGAGACATAGGAGTGAGTGAGTGAGAGAGAGACTTGAGAGAGGGAGAGGGTCTAGGAGGGAGATGGTTGAGAGAGAGAGGGTAGAGGGTTTAAGGTTTAAGGGTTTAGGATTTAGGGTTAAGGGTAGAGGGGAGAGAGATAGATGGAGTGAGTGAGAAAGAGAGAGAGACCTGAGAGAGGGAGAGGGGATAGGAGGGAGAGTCTTGAGAGAGAGAGGGAGGGAGGAGTGGGAGAGAGATAGAGGGTAGAGCGTAGATGGTTTAAGGGTACAAAACATCCATACCCTCTTAATCCCTCAACCCTCAACCCTTCAACCCTAATCCCTCGACCCCCATACCCCCTTAATCCCTCAACCCTTCAACCCTAATCCCTCGACCCCTATACCCTCTTAATCCATCAACCCCCATACCCTCAACCCTTAAACCCTAATCCCTCAAAGGGAAGTAGAGAATGGACAAAGGTGAGAGAGAGAGGTAGGTAAGGAGAGGGAGGGGAGATAAAGGGAAGTAGAGAATGGAGGAGAGAGGGAAGAAGAGGTAGGGAGGGAGAGATAGGTGAGATAGAGAGAGAGGAGGGAGGGAGGGATATTTAAGGAGAGAGGGGTGAGATAGAGAGAAAGAAAGTAAAGAGGGAAGAGGGAGAGAGAGAAGTAGAGGCATAATGAGAAAGGTAGATAGATTGAGAGAGGGAAAGAGAGAGGGGGAGAAAATGAGGTATATAGGGGTAGGCTAGATAGAGAGATGTATAGTGAATTTTGGTGGAAGAGAGAGAGGAGGGAGGGATAGGTAAAGATGGATAGTTGAGATAGATAGAAGGAGAGAGATATAGGTAGAGAAAGGGCAAAGAGATATAGAAAGAGGGGGAGGGAGAGATGAGAGATAGAAAGAGGGGGAGGGAGGGAGAGATAGAGAGAGTAGAGAGGGAGGAGAGAGATAGAGAGAGGTGATAGAGAGAGAATTAGAGAGGGAAAGAAGGTGGAGATATTGAGAGAGAGGAGGCAAGGAGGGAGAGTGAAATAGGTATAGAGGGAAAACTAGGTAGAGAGAAGTAGATATGAAAGGAGAGATATAGGGAGCGGTCGGGATGGAGAGAGAGGTGAGAGTGTGAGAGATAGAGACCTGAGAGAGGGAGAGGGGGTAGGAGGGAGAGTCTTGAGAGAGAGAGAGGGAGAGTCTTGGGAGAGAGAGAGGGAGGGAGGGGGAGAGAGATAAAGGGTAGAGGGTTAAGGGTAGATGGTTAAGGGTTGAGGGTAGAGGGTTTAAGGGTTTAAGGGTTAAGGGTAGAGGGATAAGGGTAGAGGGATAAGGGTAGAGGGGAGAGACATAGGAGTGAGTGAGTGAGTGAGTGAGTGAGTGAGAGAGAGAGGCTTGAGAGAGGGAGAGGGGGTAGCAGGGAGAGAATTGAGAGAGAGAGAGAGGGAGAGGGAGTGGGAGAGAGATAGAGAGTAGAGCGTAGAGGGGTTTAAGTGTTTAGGGTTTAGGGTTAAGGGTAGAGAGAGAGAGAGGTAGAGAGGGAAAGAAGGTAGAGATATTGAGAGAGAGGAGGAAAGGAGGGAGAGAGAAATAGGTATAGAGGGACAAATAGGTAGACCCTTAAACCCTAATCCCTCAACCCCCATACCCTCTTAATCCCTCAACCCTCAACCCTTCTACCCTAATCCCTTGACCCCTATACCCTCTTAATCCCTCAGATTTCTAGGTTGCCATAAGGAGTATTCAGATTTCCAGGTCCCAGTGCAGTTGCAGGCACATTCAACAACATATGACAGTGAGCATGCCTATGAATGTTTTGTTGAGTTTGGTACACTTTGTATGCTGAAGATGACAAATATTTTTCATATGATAGTAAGAATAATTAAATGCAGACTGGTGAGATGATTATGAATCAGATTAAATACAATGATTTCCTAAAGGTTTTCAATGACAGTGCATATTGTAGGGTAGGTGGAATGGATAGTTTCAAAAGAAATCTGATGAGATCTATTCAGAACAAAGTTTATGACAGAGGAAAGTGCAGGTTTTTCTTTTTGAGGTGGCTTGGGGCCATCCCTAATGGTTTAATTTTTTAAACCAAAGTAGGTATAGAGGATTAAAGATTTCCATTACATGGACAATTCCTAGCAATGCCTCTTTAAAAAATTAGCTTCCATGCACAGTAGTTTAGGGTTTTCCACTTCTCTATTTGCTCCATTTTCATATTATTCATCTGTTCATTCCCTCCATCTGTCATCGCCTTCATTTTTCATGGCTTTGCTTGGTCTGCTCTACCAAAGATACTCTAGATTCTTGCAATGGTTTGCAAAATCACTCATCCCCAACAAGAGCCACTGTTAGAACCCAAAATTTCCATAAAAATTCCTAAATTTCCATAAAAATTCCTAGGGTTTTCCTATTATTTTCCATAAATTTCCATCAAAACCCTAAGGTATTTTATTTTTTCATGCCTTATATTTTCACTATATTTCCCATAAAAGTCATTATCCGCCCTCACATATTCCCCCCATTTAATTCCATTATATTTCATTACCTTTCAAAAAAAAGAAAATCACCACTTTTTATAAAGCTAAAATATCTTACTCCGCTGCTTTAATATTTACTTTTTATGTCTTACCGCTTTACCGCGGCCTCCCATCAGGGGGCTCGCGGTATGGCGGTAGCGGTTCGGGAGAAGGCATAAAGTGCTTACCTCCACATCGCGAGCGGTCAAAACATTGACCGCGATATCGTGGTGGGCAGTAATTGACAATGGAGGTAGCGGTCAGAAGAGCCACTGTGGTACCGTGGCTGTTTAAAAAGTGACCGCGATGACTATGGTAACAGTCAGGTGAACGGGCAGTGGTTGACGGAGAGTCACTGCGCAACCGCGGATGGTCACTGAGGAGTCTGCGGTAGCGCGGTAGGAACAGATGCAACCAGTGATGGAGACTTGAGCGACGGAGACAGAGGTGGTAAGTTAACGGTGAAGCGGTTACTGTGATACCATAGCTAGCTTGAGGGATGACCGCGGTAGAGCGGTAACAGTCAGGAGAAGACCTTGACGGTTAAGACCGCCATATTGCCGGGTAGAAAGATAACGACCGCGGTATAGCGGTAAACACAATAAAGGCCGCATGGAAATAAAATATAAGGAGCGGATAAAGTGAAATAAAGGCGGGAAAGGATATAAAATAGAAAAATAAAAAGCACGACTATAGTTAAACTAGTAATCGCACCTTGGTGTGCAATGGGTACGTCGAAGAGGTATGGAAAGTTAATTAGGGGGAAAATGTTTTAAATTTTTTTGCATGCATTTGTGCAATACATAAGATCAAATTGGTTGGTCATTTAAGAAATGATTTTGTTGATATATTATTATTAATATATTTATTACTATTTTTATAATATTATATTATTACTATTAATTTAGTTTTTATTATATATTTTTATTTTTATTTTTATACATTTACTATTATATTATTATTATTTTATTAATATATTAAGTTTGCATTATGTTACATTATTATTATATTAATAAATGATTGGATTAATACATTACTATTACTATTATTAATATATTATTAATATTTAAATTATTATATTGTTCATAATATTGTATTATTACTTTGATATTACTATTATATTATTCTACTATTATAATATTCTATTATTCTTATTATTATAATATTATTATTCTTATTATATGATTTTTGAAATATTATACTTAGTAAATTATATTTATCCTTAATATTATATTATTAATAAAATATGATTAATTGTATTATTAAATTATTGTTTTATTATTATGCTTGAGAGAGAGGCATAGGGAGAGGGAGAGGGAGAGAGAGTGAGAGAGGGAGGGAGTCATTGTGAGAGGGAGAGGGTATAGGAGGGGGAGACTTGACAAAGAGAGAGAGGAAGATAGGGTAGGACAAAGATACTTGAGAGAGAGAAAGAGGGAGATAGGGTGGGAAGGAGAGACATTAGAGAGAGGGAGAGAGAAAAAGTGGGAGAGAGATAGAGGGAGTGAGAGAGAGAGAGAGGGAGGGAGAGGGGGTGGGAGGGAGAAACCTGAGATAGAGGGAGAGGGAGAGAAGTTGGGAGGGAGACACCCAAGAGAGAAGGAGAGGGAGAAAAAGTGGGAGATAGGGGGTGGGAAGGAGATACCTAAGAGAGTAGGAGAGAGAGGGAGTGAGAGATAGAGGGATGGGAGAGATACAAGGAGTGAGAGATATAGGGAGTGAGTGAGTGAGTGAGTGAGTGAGAGACCTGAGAGAGGGAGAGG